>JBBMOL010002101.1:0-28589 GCA_037954665.1 Laguncularia racemosa
ATCAATAAGAGAAATAATTCAAAGCTTGGTCCTAAAGATTGCTAATTCTTCTAGATTAGGAGAATTTTGCCTATTGCATGCTGTAATATCCTTTACAAAGCTATATCTAAAGTTCTTTCAGTGTGTCTAAAGAATGTCCTACCTTCTTTGATTAGAAGAGAATAGGCAGCTTTTATTCCTGAGTATAGGATCATGGATAATATCTTGATAGCACAAGAATTGATGGTCGGATACCAATCACAAAAAGGTGCTCCACATTGTACCTTGAAAGTGGAGCTTCAAAAGGCATATGACTTTGTAAGATGGGAATTGCTACTGGAGGTGCTTAAAGCTATGCAATTCCCTTTACATTTTTGCATCCTCATAGAACAATGCACCTTTACCCCTAGGTTCTCAATTAACATTAATGGAGAATTGGCAGGTTATTTTGTTAGCAAAAGGGGCTAAGGTAAGGGGATCCCATCTCATCCTACTTACTTATGATTGGTATAGAGGTTTTCATTACCCCATTGTGGAGACTCACACTTAAGCCTAACTTCTCCTTCCATTGGAGATATAAACTTGAAAGGCTAACCTATCTTTGTTTTGCATATGACCTTCTTGTTTTCTTAAAGGGAAATGTTGAATCTACCTCTTTGATCAAAGATGCCCTTTAACACTTTCGTTCGCTCTCAAGTCTAGTAGCTAACAATAGTAAAAGTAGGATCTTCTTCTCCTATGTCCCTATAAGGACCAAAGAGAATATTTTATGGATTACTCCATTCCAAGAAAGTAAACTCCTAGAATGTTACCTCAGAGTTCCACTTCTTTCCACAAAACTCAAGAAAGAGGACTTAATGCTCTCTTGGAAAGAATCCTAGCTTGCATTAACTTTTAGACTTCTAAATTTCTCTCTTATGCAAGTAGACTATAGATAATCAAGTCAATTCTCTCCTTGATGTAGATTTTTTGGAGCTCTATATTTCTACTTCCTAAGGTTATAATCACGAAAATCGAATAACTCCTTAGGAACTTCTTATATAGTAGAAAACTAAACATCTACTCTAAGGCTAAGGTCAAGTGGGTTGAAGTGTGCAAACTTATGAAATGTGGGGGTCTAAGGATCCTAAATCTCCACCTTTGGAACAAAGCTATACAAATCAAGCATATATGGCACCTATGCAAACATGGCCTTAGGAGTTTACGATTAGATTGGGTGCACTCCACATTGAAGGGTAGGCATTCTTTGTCGTCATGAGCACTAACCATATGCTCTCAGTCCTACAAAAAGCTACTAAAATTAAGATGCTTAGTCCATAACAGCTTTCAATGGGAACTTAAATATACAGTGTATGGGAGATTATGATTTTAAGCTTCCCTTTAATGACTAAGCTTTGCTCTTCGATGCAAAATAACACATGGTGGCTACCTACTAATCCATTTTGGTAAAAAATCTAAATTCTGCCCTACCTCCAATTATATGCCTCAACGCTTGACTGGCTTCATTGGATCTACACTACATTACTAGATTACTCTACCAAGAGTGGATATTCCTTTCTTAACTCTCCAAGTACCATCATGCCTTAGCACAAAGTCATTTGGAACAAGTCTTCTCTACTTAGACACTCTTTTATTAATAGAAATCAAAATCTAACAAGACCTATCATTAAGGCAAGAGCCAAAGGATTTCAAATCTTGGTGATTGATAAGATCACACTATACTTATATTTTCTTTTTGGATTTATACTAAATTTATTTCAATATTATAAGAAAATATAAAGAAATGGTACTTAATGGCGTTTATTGTGAAAATTCAAATTTTGAGGACCTAAAAGTAAATATAAGTTAATTGGAGGAGTTTTTCACAAAATTGAAGAAGCAATTGAAGAATTGCATTGAAGGTCACTGGCCTTGAACCGACCTTGACTATTTATAGGATGTCCATGTGAAAATCTCTCTAAAACCTTATCTTGATTGATTTGCTGACTTAATTCCTCATCAAATCAACCTTATCCTCCTCCTCTTTGGATCTATAAATAGACCCCTTGCGTGAACCTATTTGATTCATTCTTGTTTTAAGGATTTTATCTTCACTTTAATTCTTTTTCATTTCATGTTATTCCAAATTTTAGTTTGAAGAAAAAATGTTACCTTGCTGAAGTTTGCTTTCAATTGAAGAATTCTAAGAATTATTTTGGAACATTGAAGTTCTACAACTTCTTGAAGATTATAGCAATTATTTCATTTATTTTATTATGCAATTTATTAGTTTATTTTTATTATTTAATATGAATTCCATTACACCTATTCATTTAAATTTTTTTTATGCAATCCATACCATAATGTTCTAAATCTTCCCTATGGGAAATATGATGAAGCCATAATTCAACTAAAATGATCATTATATTCATGTTATAGGGCATATAAATATGTGGAATTTTCATATGAGAATTTCTACTATGAATTGTATTTTATAATTGAAATCAATGCATAGAAATTTAAATGACTCGAAAGAGAAATTTAGGATTTATTAGGAATTCTCAAGTAAGATTTAATGATTTATGCGGAAGCGGTGTTAATGAATTTTATTAGAAATTGACCTAAGTGTTTCATGCAATATTTGTTATTTAATTTTTCGCTAAGGGATTAGGAGAAATTATTTTAAAGATATTAGGCAATCATATAATTGGGAAATTTTTTATCATAAATTAGAATAGTCCATTGATTTTATTTAGCCAGAGCTATTAAATTAAATTGGGGTTTTGATACTTTAAAACTTGAAAAAGGATTAAGGTTTTGTTAAATTTCTTGTGAAAATCCATATAGCTATAAGTTATTATAACATGAAGGCAATATGATTAGCAAAAATTAGGGTGGATTCTATTTTCCCACCATCCATTCATCCTTTTTCAACACAATTCTCTTTTTACACATTTAGTATAATTCATTCACATTTTATTCTCATCAAATATCATCACCTAAATAATAGTAGAAATTGATATAGGTCTATTACTTAATCAATCTTCATCGTTTGATACTCTTCCCTCACTATATTGCTTAATCCGATCCGGTACACTTGCCGGTATTTATTCACGCTTATTTTATATCTTCTTTTTTTTTTGTGGATCAGTGATGAGGGCCCATTTTGAGCAAATTGACCCCAAAATTATTTATTTACTAACCTCTTTTCTATTACTCATGTATTGTATAATCCAATAGGCACACTTATCAGGCTTTACAAGGCGATTGACAAACTCACTATCCATAGACTGACCTGAACCTGCGATGAGCTGGGCCGGCGAATCCTATTGAAGAACTAGCATGTTGAAGACTATTTTCACTTATAATTTATTTATTTGAATCATTTATGTTGTAAGTTTTTTGGAAACTTTTATTTGGTTGTAATAGGTGCTTTTAGGATCGGCTACCCTAAAGTGGCATAATTGTAATATGGACATTTTAACCTTAAAGGGAGCAAGTATAAATACGTGCTTAAGTAGGGCTCTAAGGGAGCTTAGAAAATTTTTAGAAAATACACTTCACGTATGAGGGTTAAGGTTATCCTAAATCCAAATTATTCTAATCAATTTCAATCCCAAAAATTGAAATTGTGGCAAATGGCTTCAAAGTAAATTGTGAGCAATATCAATTCTCTTTATTGTAATTTTCCTTTTCATCACTAGTGAGTTATATCTAAGGTTGATTAAGATTGTTCTTGCTCAAATTTTTATTTCATTTGTAATCCCTTTATCATGTTATAAGATTGATTGGTTTTAACATTAGGTCTAACCATTAATTTTACCATAATTTAAACCGTAAATTGGCCTTATTAGGAAGGAGGATCATGGTCTTGTTTTGATTGTTGATGCTTAGAAATCTTTTGGGATTTTAAGTTGATTCAATGATTCAATTGAGGATTTCATCATTGTGGTTTTTATTATCTTGAAATATAGCATTCGGATCATCTTGTAACAATTAAGGTTCACGTAAAATTTGTTCCAATTTTGAACCAGTTTGGATCTTATGTTTTGGAGTTGTTCAATTGGTTAATTTGTATGTGCTTAATCTTGGTTTTAGGCACACCATTTATCCTTTAGCTAGTGTCGAGCCTAATTTTAGATTTTTCCTTAATTAACCCATATTAAGTCCAACTCACTTAATATAAGTTACTCAATAGTAAAATTAAGGAAAAACTATATTTTTAGTTATCTTAAGAAAATTAGAGTTGCCACTAACTTAAGTTGGAAAATAAGATAAGTTAAGGTTAATGAGGTGGATAACCTTAACTAGCTACTAGTCTATGAATTTTTCTAAAAAAAAAAAAATTGAAAAAATATTAACTAGAAAATCTGGACTTAGGAGCTATCCTATTAAAACCAAAATGATTAACACTTATTATCTTCTTCAAGAAACTGAATTAAAAGCTTTTTGTAAATTCCCTTCACCATTATATATATAAGACATAATGTTTCCATATAAAGTATGAAATAGCATGAAAAAAAAATTAATCAAATTTTTTATTATATATTTTCTATTATTATTTTAAAATGAAATAAAAGAGAATAAAAACCTTTACATTTCTACTTGAATTAAAAATAGGATAACATATTTTTATGTTTTTATATTATAAATGGAAATTTTAAAAGGAAAATTTTTTTGTATTTTTTTATATGGTAAATTGAAAATAGAAAAGAATAAAATGTTATTTTTTTTTTATTTTATATGTGGTTACCCAGTAGGTGCCTATGTACCCACTAATCAAGATCAAATCGACATAGTTCTGTTTTTCATAAAACTTTAATATATTGATTAATTTTAATTATGAAAACAAGTCAGGTTTACGTTTATTATCATTATAATTTTTTAAAGAAAAATTATAAACCTAAACTTTATTTCTCAATTTTGAAAAAAAAAAAAGAACTAAAACCCTTTAGTTTTGAAAAAATCAATTAAATTTTATTTCATAAAAATCATTTTTCTAGGTGATAAAACATTTTACACACACATGCACATATATATATATATATATATATATTTAAGAAAAATTCACTCCTTAAATTAAGAAAATTTTAAAAGAAACACAAAGAGAAATTCTAAACCTAATTTTATCAATAACAAAAGAAAACAAATTCCTAACACATAAGTCTTTTATCATTTTTGTTTTTTTTTTATTTATTTATTCTTTCTTTATTTACTAATATTATTATCAATTAAAAACTAATAATAATAATAATATAATAATAATACTGATGAAACCCACTAACCTGGGCACAAGTCGATATGGTTTAGGTTAGGTCGAATCGGGTTAGGTTAGACTTGGCTGGATCGCAGTAGATGATAACTCCTCGTCAGTGGCTTTCCGGCAAATGGTGACATGAGATGAAGCTTCGAGATGCCTCCTGAGTACGAGCCAATGTGGAAATCAACCATGTTTGGATGGTTCTCGGTGTTAATGGCTATTAAGGGTGACAACCGTAGGAATTGCAGAGGGTGTTTGTTGTTTTATGTTTTATGTTTTTTTATCTTCTCCTCTCTCTCTCTTTTTTCTTCTCTCTGATTTCCCCTCTTTTTCCTTCCTCCTCCAACCTCCTAAAATCGACCTTTATTTATAGATGTCAAGGGTCAGGTGTAGATGAACACAAATCTAAACTATGAGGGGGATTTGTTTTTATCTTCAAAAAATGATGTAAATCCCTTATATTAGAGTTGTTTTTGGGATTTATCCAGTTTTTTTGTGATAAATCCAAAAAGATTCGAAAAAATCAATTTAGGTTTGCTCATATTTGCTCCATTTTCTTCTCCCTTCCGTTTTGCAGTAGACGGCCTACTAGAGAAGACAATCACATGTTGTGCGTGTGACTTGGATTGGCCTATTGCATGCTGCCACATGGCAGCTCGAGGAAAAAGAAAGAAAAAAATGGCACGAAGTGCCTTCGTAGATTTGAACCTATGACCAACGCCTTCTCTCACATGTTCCAAGCAAACATGTGGACTAACTGAGCTTGCCCATTTCTCAGTTTATTATTATACACAAATTATACATTAACCTAATATTTTTGTTGATTTTTTTGTTATTTTGAGATTTATAAATTTAATTTAGAAACCTAAATGTATTTTATTATTATTACTATCCTTATTATTATTATTTTCTTTTACTTGCTATTTATTTATTTTTTATTTTTAGTAATTGATAAATTAAGCCTTTTATTACTATTATTTTTGTTTATCATTTTCATTTATTTATTTATTATTAAACAAAATCTAGATGGAGCAAAAATGGAGTGTTTACAACTACTCCTCTTTATAGTAAAGTTTGGAAAAACTTGGCTATAAAGACCACAAAAACACCATTTTTGTCTAGGACATACAAAACTATATTTAGTTGACTATCTAGATCTAAATTAACTAGGGAATAGATTGAGTGAGTAAAACACTTTATGAGCTAGTAATCCTACGTTGCTTTATATAGAAAGTTGATTTAGAAAAGTGCTCTCATAAGTTAACTAATCTATGGTAGGAAGCATCTTATTAGACTAGCAACCTTAAAAGAGGAAATTATTTGGAAAAGTGCTTTTATGAGCTAACTAATCTATGGTAGGAAGTGTCTTACTAGACTAACAACCTTAAAAAGAAATCACCTAGAAAAGTGCTCTTATGAGCTGACTAACTGATAATAGAAAGCATCTTACAAAAGTAGCAACCTTAAAGAAGAGATTGTTTAGGAAAGTGCTCTTATGAGCTGACTAACTAATAATAGGAAGCATCTTACAAAACTAGCAACCTTAAAGAAGAGATTGTTTAAGCAAGTACTCTTATTATAAGCTTACTAACCAATGATAGGAAGTGTCTCATTAGACAACCTTAAAAAGAAATCATCTAGAAAAGTTCTCTTACAAGTTGACTAATCGATGATAGGAAGTGTCTCATTAGACTAATAACCTTAAAAAGAGATTATCTAGAAAAAGTGCTCTTACGTGCTAACTAATCGATGATAGGAAGCATCTCACTAGATTAGCAACCTTTAAAGGAGAGTTTATTTAGGAAAGTTCCCCATTATAGGCTAACTAACCAATAGTAGGAAGCGACTTTCAAATCTTGCAACCTTGAGAAAGTTTAGGGAAGTGTAATATTGTGGGTTATCTGATAGTGGGAAGAATCTCTTTGGACTTGCAACCCTAAGAGAGGATATTTAGGAAAGTGTCTCATTATGGGCAAACTAACTGATAGTAGGAATGAATTCGTAAGTGAGAATCTTATTTTTTCGATAACGATCAAGAGTTTCTAAATTTTGAATGACTTAAGACTTTTAAACAAATGATAACTAAAACTTTTATAAAATTTTTCAAGAAAAATGTTCTTCTAAAACTTAAGGATAAGGTGACAAAGTGTTTTCTAGCAAACTTTGAAAATTTTTCTCTTTCTTCTCTAAAAGAAATTTTTTATTTTTTTATTTTTTTTTATTTTTTTAAGCATTGCTAGCAAGTAAAGAGTATGACAAGAGCTCCTAAAAATACAAATAAAGGGCAAGCCCACCCTATTACTTAATAATCACGTACTCTTTTGCCACATTTTGCTTAGAGGATTTGGTTTAATCTTGGAAAAAGTGGTGTTTTGGTTTGGTTAATCATCTCGTAAGAGGTTTCTTGTAATTAAGACTTATATCTACATCTTAAGGGCATCAATATTTAAAATTTAGCCAAACAACACTAATGAGGAATAACTTTAAATTCCCTCATTCCATTTGAAATTGGATATCTCATTCTTAAATGGTTTAATCTAAGAAGACTTCCTTACAATCTCTCGGTTTAAATGTCACTCTTGACTTTTATTCAAAAAATTATGGTCTTTCTTATAAGTAATACGTTTTAATCAATCTGTTAGGCCCTTTTAGGATTTATAATGCAATAAGCTTTTTGTTTCAAAAAAGTAACAATGTCAAGGTCTTATTTTGAAAGAATCATCATTTCAACCTGACTTTACAAGTCAAGAAACCTTAAGAAAAACTATAATAGCACTTGCCCTAGAAATTTTTGTTTAAGATAAATTATTTTCAATGATTTAGAGAAGTATTCAAAGAAGGGTGGTATATTTTTTAGTTGTAACGTTTGGGTTCTTATATTTGGTCTTGGTATTTTCAAGTATTATTGGGCTTTTTTATTGTTTATAGGTTTAACTACATTCTTAGGCTTTTTTCATTTTTTTTCTTTTCTTTTTATTTTCTTTCTTTTTCTTTCATTTTCTTTTTCCATCTATTTTTCCTTTTCTTTTGAGCCTAATGGTGATTATCTCTTGTGGGTCATGTGTGTTTTTTCAAAATGTAGACTTTTCTTCATCTCGACATGATTAAATTTTCAAACTCTTTTTATATAAGCTCAAATGGGGTTAGCAAAGGATTATTGTGTTTAGTGATGTGTGAAACCCTAGATATATTAAACTTAGAACCCCAACGATGCTAATTGGTTTCAATTACTGATGTGCCTAAATCCACTTGGAAGCACAATTAAAAGACTCAAGAAAACACAAACCCAAGTCAACAACAAACCGGTTCCAAAAGGGAAAAAATAGCGTGAACCTAGTGAAGGTGCAATGAAATCCAAATACTCAATGATGCAATTGTGATACCACAATAATAATCTCTTCTAACATCACACTAATCACATATAATCCCATGTGAATAATCCACAAATTCAAAATAAATCTTCAATTCAAAGAACCCCTTTCCATAAGTGATAATCACGTTTCAAGAAGTAAACTTCAAGGAAGAATCGAATTCAAATGCAAAGGATCTGAATTAAACACAAGAATTCAAAAATAATAGGAAGCAAATCTTTCCAAGAACTATCTCAATTCACCCCTAGATATGACACACTAGAGAAGAAAAGAAATCACAACAAAATGAAATTGATACTACTCATAATTTCAAGGTATTGCACTCACCATAATTTCAACTCTTGGGATTGAAATTGATAAGAGTCTAATGACAATTAGGAAACCCTAATCCTCACGTGAAATGAACTCTCAATTATGCAAAATATGGCCTCCCAAACCCTCTCTTAAGCAAGTATTTATACTTGCTATTCCTAGGGTTAAAAAGTGCTCAAAATTACAAGTTTGCCACTTTTAAGGTTGTTAACCCTAAATGAAAATTACAAGGAAATAAAAGTGTCCCAAAACCAAAATAGTTCATAAAAGAAGAAATATATAAAAGAAATGGTCTTCAAGATGCCGGTCTTCTATAGAATCCATCGGCCCAACTCATCGCTGGTTCAGGTTGGTCCATGGATAACCCACAAGCTGAGTCAGAGGGAGTTTGTCCATTGCCCTATAAAATTTGATAAGTGTGCCTGTTGGAAAACACAATATAAGAATAATAGAAAAGAGGTTAATATATAAATAATTCCAGGGTTGATCTGCTCAAAATGGGCCCTCAACGCCAAGATTTGAATTCCTTTAGTTCTTGCCCTAATGATAGGTCTTGTCGGATTTTTATTCCTATCAATTACCCTAAGGATTGTCTTAAATAAGCGATGTGTAACTAGACCCCAATTAAACCCATTGACTGTAACCTAAGTTATCAATAGGTATTCCTAGTAATTGAGTTAAGAATTCTATGGAAAAGTTCTTTTTTAAAATAAGAAAAAGTGGTTTTCACTTTACTCACAAAAAATGTGTTTTTCATATATTAAAGATGAGATGTTCTTCATGGTCGGCCCTTGCATGGCATATATAGAGTCATACAAGAATATGGAAAACCTAAGTTGCCTAATCTATTTGTTTCCTTATCCTCATGTAACCAAGTAGGCAACTAATAATATAAATTACAAACCAAAACAAATACTAAAAAAATATAACAATAAACCCGCAAATTCCCTTTCCTATTTAGGTTTAATATATAATATTTCTTATTTTAGAACTTCAAATCCTTGCTTTTCTTCCATGGAAACATGAATTACATTAATAGGTGTTGGTTTTCCTTTCATGTAATTTGATTCCTTGGCTTATAGGTCCATAACCAATCCTTATAAAGCATCATTCATCCTCTTTACTTTAGCTCGCGTCATTGGTCCTCTAATTCGTTGCAATGGATCTTAAGTCCTTGGTTCTGTCTTCTTAAGTGGTAGGTGATCCTCATCATTCCTTCCTTCCTCGAAAAGATTCGTCCTCGAATCACATACATTATAAAAAGTAAGATCAGAAACTTTACAATTGCGCTTACATTACCATAGTGTCTTAATCTTGAAGGTGTTGTCATTGATGTGCTCTAAGACTTGGAAAGGTCCCTCTCCCCTAAGATGTAATTTACGCTTTGTTGCGATGTAAATCTTTCTTTTGTCAAATGTGCCCAAACCTTTTCTCCTGGATGAAACACGGTTTTGATATGTCCCTTTTGTATTGGCCACTCTCGGATCACATCTAACTTCTTCTCATCCACAGCTATGCCATCTGCACCTATCACAAAGTTAAAAGAAAACACCATAATAGATAACAAAAGATTAATGTCAGTATAAGTAAAATAAACATCCTTGTACATAAGTACATGTAGTTGTTTCCTTGCCAACATTGCACTCTTAACCTCACTTTTTTTGGTAATTTTCTCTCCCCTCAGTGTTTTAGACTTTCTTCCCTCATAACTCACTAGTGTTTATCTCTCACTCTTTTCTTTCCCCCCCCCCCCCCCCCCCCCCCCCCCCTTCTCTCACACTCTCTTGTGTTTTTCTCAAACTTCTTTGGCAATTTTCACTTGATCCTCGCAATCTTCCTATGGTTTTTATAGAGTTAGAACCACCTTCCTTTTGTTTAGAATAAATGAATATTGGTTCTTATACCCATTATACATAACCTTCCTATCAAACTACCATGGTCATCTTAACAATATGTGGCTAGCCTACATAAGTACCACATCACACAGAACCTCATCTTTGTAGCTCCCTATGGAAAAGGCTATAAGTACCTACTTAGTCACCTTAACCTCCCCACAAACACTTAACCACTACAATCGATATGGTCTAGGATGCTTCACTGCTTTTAACTACATCTTTTCTACTAGCAACGTTAGTGCAGTTGCCACTATCGATTATCAAGCTACAGACTCTACCCTGCACATGACACCGTGTCTAAAAAATATGTTCACATTGGATCCCCTCACCATCCTCTTAGGGTTGTACACTAAGCACTCTCCTCATGACATACAGTTCACCACTCATAGGTCCTTTTAAGTCAATAACATCATACTCCTACGATGGTGAATCCTCCTCCTCTTTAGAGCTCACACTCTCTACATCCCCACTATCACTAATAATCATAGCCCTCTAATTTGTGGTTTTCATTTTACTCACAAAAAATGTGTTTTTCATATATCAAAGATGAGATGTTCTTCATGGCCAGCCTTTGCACGACTTATATAGAGTCATACAAGAATATGGAAAACATAAGTTGCCTAATCTATTTGTTTCCTTATCCTCATGTAACCAAGTAGGCAACTAAATAATATAAATTACAAACCGAAACAAATACTAAAAAATATAATAACAAACCCGCAAATTCCCTTTCCTATTTCGATTCAATATATAATATTTCTTATTTTAGAACTTCAAATACTTTCTTTTCTTCCATGGAAACATGAATTACATTAATAGGTGTTGGTTCTCCTTTCATGTAATTTGATTCCTTAGCTTGTAGGTCCATAACCAGTCCTTGTAGAGTATCATTCATCCTCTTTACTCTAGCTCAGGTCATTACTCCTCCAATTCCTTGTAATGGATCTTAAGTCCTTGGTTCTATCTTCTTAAGTGCTAGATGATCCTCATCATTTAGGATAGCAAAAGTGAATGCCTAACATTATTTTGATTAACGTATCAAATTCAAGATAAACCTTGATGAGAGCCATGATGGGAGCTAAGCCAGAAGATGGAATGTGGATCCTCTTAAAGTGCCACCTGGACCGATCACAAGAACTCGAGTGAAACGATTCAAGGAAGCACTTAACGGGTTGATAAAGGATATCTATGAAGCCAGAAAGGATTGGAGCCACCATGAAGCCGGAAAGGATTGGAACAACCATGAGAATGCCCTTGCTCTTGTACAAGTCATAATGGATATGGGTTGAAGAGGGCGTGTCTTTACAAGGCACGGCTGTATAGTGAGTCTGGAGGTTCCACAAAAACATACACGGTTCAAAGGCACGGCCGTGTATGGTGTCAAGAATATCAACAGAAACATACACGTCTAGAAAGGCACGGCCGTGTATATGCTCTACGCCGGCTCCAACGCCGCCGGCCTTTAAGCCCCTGTTTTGTTATTTTTCCGCAACTTAATGATGTTATGTCATTTTGGGCTTTATTATTACGAATTGTAAACCCTACTATAAAGCTTCTAGGGTTGAGAATGTACAACATAGAACATGATACGAACCACACCAACCCGTGACGAAACCCAATACCAATACGTTCGAAATTCGTTGCCTAAGACACCCAAACACCTAAAGTGGAAACCGCGACCCGTTGTCTATAAGTGAGACAAGAACCTTAGTATAAAATGAAGACGCCACAATCGGGATGAAAGGCCGATTGATAAGTCGGGATGAACTCCATGGAAATCAATCCGATAAGTTCTAGTTAGTTCTTGAAGAACCAAGAGAGGTGCCTCTCAAAAGTGTTTAATGTTCAAAGATGTATATTCTAAGTTGTTTTGAACCTTAGGAGCTTTTATACTAGGGTTACAATTCGTGAAAAACAAGTCTAAAACGACGTAGCTTAGATAAGTTGCGTAAAAACACGAAAACAAACCAAGCTGGCCGGCAGGCGATACATGGCCGTATATACGACCGTGTACTTTTCTGTGCACATTCCGGCCACATACACGACCGTATACTTCTGGTCGTGTACCTACATGTGGATTTGCTTGACTCTATATACGGCAGTGCCTTTTAGCCGTGTATGATTCTGTGCAATCTTAGAATTCCTACATAGCCGTGCCTTGAACATACATGCCCTCTTCAACCCGTGTCCGGTATAACTTGTATAAAAGCAAGGGTCTTCCCATGGTTATTCCAATCCGTTCTAACTTCATGATTGCTCCAATCTTTTCCGGCTTCATGGACAACCTTTATCAACCCGTTAAGTGCTTCCTTGAATCGTTTCGCTTGATTTCTTGTGATCGGTCCAGGCGGCACTTCAAGAGGATCCACATTTCTTCTTCTGGCTTAGCTCTCATCATGGATCTCATCATTCCCCTCCTCTTGAAAATGATTTGTCCTCAAATCATTGCCTGCATGAAATAGACTCAGATCAGTAACATAAAATGTGACACTTACTGGATACTCACCTGGTAAATTTTTCTTGTAGGCATTATCATTGATTTTCTCAAGCATCGGAAATGGACCGTCTCCCCTAGGGTTCAACTTGGATCTCCTCTGCAATGGAGAACTCTCCTTGCGAAAATGCACCCAAACCCAATCTCCAAGCCGAAAAATCTTGGGTCTCCTATCCTTGTTCACCCTTGAAGCGACCTTGGCATTTTGTTTTACAATCCTAATCTTTACCTGTGCATGTAGCTTTCTCACGAAATCTGCCTTAGAATCAGCATCAAAACTCACAGACTTGTTAAGTGGCGATGGCAATAAATAAATAGGAACCAATAGGTTAAAACCATACACAATCTCAAATGGTGAACAATGAGTAGTGCTATATAAAGCCCTGTTATATGGAAACTCCACAAATGGTAGACAATCCTTCCAAGTCCTAATGTTCTTCTCTATGATTGCCCCTAACAATTGAATTGAAGTCCTGTTAACCACATCAATTTGCCCATCAATTTGTGCGTGACAGATAGTTGAAAACATCCGTTTAGTTCCCAACTTTTCCCACAATACTCTCCAAAAATGACTCAAAAATTTCTCATCTCGATCACTAACAATGCTTCTAGGTATACCATGCGGACGCACTACCTTTCTAAAGAAAAAATCAACAATGTGCATAGCATCATCAGTTTTATGACAAGGAACGAAATGAACCGTTTTAAAAATCCTATCCACAACCACAAAATTAGAATCTCGACCATGCCTAGGCCTAGATAATCCTAACACAAAATCTATGGAAATGTTTATCCATGGCTCACGAGGAATGACACTATACTCATATAACCAATCTAAGAAGTCATCTAAACAAGGAATGGGATGACGATACTTTACCGTAAGGTTGTTGATGGCGCGACAGTTAACACACATTCTCCATGTCCCATCCTTCTTAGGCACCAAAATCACAGGCACTGCACATGGACTCATGCCTTCTCTCACGTATCCCTTCTCCATTAACTCATCTACCTGCCTTTGGAGTTCCTTCGGAAAGACATTTTCGAAATCCTGCACAAGAGACACAACCATACTAGGCAAAGCATTAGATAATTCGTTAGTAGTCAAACATGTTTCTTCAAAAACCAGAAACAACATAGGTTGCCTCATCACTAACACTCTCCATACTATACTCGCTCTTGCCACACAACTCTCCTTTTGCAAGGATGCCCTCTCCTTTTCACCCACCACCAAAGTTAATCCCCCTTCAACTTGGCCTCTCACACTCTTTCCAGCCTTCTTCTCCTTTTCCTTTTGATCTTGACTTTTATATTCCTTTTCTTTCTCATTGTCTTTTGCTCTCGCACTCTCCCTTTGCTTTTCACTCACCTTATGTTTTGCAAAAGACTGTTGTAGCTGCAACTGGTCCTCATACACTTGTTTGGGTGTTAACGGTTTAAGATTAAAGCTTTTCCCCAGGTGAACAAGCGTATACTTTTTAGAAAAACCATCATGAACAACCTTCCTATCAAATTGCCATGGCCTCCCCAAAAACACATGACATGCTTGCATTGGCACTACATCACATAACACCTCATCCTCATACCTACCAATGCGAAAACCAATCAAGGCTTGCTTACTCACCTTAGTCTCACCACTATCATTCAACCACTGCAATTTATATGGACTAGGGTGTCTAACAGTTTTGAGCCCCAGCCTCTCAACAATAAAATTACGCACTACATTGGTGCAACTCCCTCCATCAATGATAAAGCTACAAATGTGATCTCTTAGATAACATCTAGTATGAAATATATTCTCTCTTTGCACCTCTTCTTCTTCCTTCACCTGCACATTCAAAGCTCGCTTCACTACTGCCACTAGCCTTCCCATTGCAGGCTCCTCATCATCACTAGCATCCTCTAATGGAAGCATATAATCTTCTTCACTATCCCCCTCAGTCTTATACTCTCTATCATCACGCAAAATCATCACATGCCTATTTGGACATTGACTAGCAATATGGCCTCTACCTTGGCATTTAAAACATTTAATGTCATGATTTCTAGAAGTAGAAGAATCAGGATTACCATGGTTACCAAGAGTAGAACTCGCTTGCCTCAACTCCCCCTTTGGTTTGGTGGGTAAAGGCTTTTCTTCTTTCTTCCATTGCTTGGTCTTCCAAGTGGATGAACCATTACCCTGTGGAAACCGTGCATTACTACTACCTTTCCTCTTGTGCTGGTTCTCAACCTTTATAGCCATGTGAACCATATCCTCCAATTCTACATAATGCTGCAATTCAACCACATTTTGGATTTCTCTATTCAACCCAGCAAGAAACCTAGCCATTGTAGCCTCTCTATCCTCCTCTACATTCACCCTAATCATAGTGACTTCCATCTCCTTGAAATACGCATCTACACTTCGGCTTCCCTACCTCAGAGTTTGCAAGTTGTTGTGCAATTCATGATAGTAATACGCAGGCATAAACCGCTTCTTCATCACTCTTTTCATCTCTTCCCAAGACTCAATAGGTGGCTCGCCACTCCTTCTCCTATTCAACATTAGTTGATCCCACCACACTATAGCATAATCCGAAAACTCAATGGAAGAAAGTTTTACTTTCTTTCTCCCACTATAGTTGTGACAATCAAACACCATCTTTACCTTCTTCGCCCACTCTAAGTACGCCTCGGGATCATTCTTCCCTTGGAAAGGAGGAATCTTCATCTTTATGCTACTTAATTGATCATCCTCTCTATTCCTATCTCCTCTATCTTCCCAATCTCTAGTTCCTCTATTTCGACCACTATAACCTCTATAACTCCCGACAGAAGGCTCATCAAAGTCATCATCCGACATTTCATCTCCACCCTCGGTACTCTCCTAGAACAACTCTCCCTCTTACGCCCTTGGAATACGTTTGTGGATTGCTCTAGTCTTTGCTCTACCGTCTCATGAATTTTTTCCATTTCCTCTTGGAACATCCTCTTCATTGCTCCCCTCAACGCCTCAATTACTAACCTAGCATCAAACCTTCCCCTCTCACCTTCAGGAGAATGTTGTCTCGACATAGTCCCTGCAGAAAAGATTAGTACTAACACAAATATATGTATAATTAAACCTCACGATACACTCCCTTACGTGTTTCGCTCCAATGATGATATCACATAGTCACTCGTGTATTCTCACAAATAATGATGATATCAGCTCGCCAATTTCCTCTTCTCAATTCTCTTGGAACTAACCCGAACTACACCAATTTCCTTCCGTAGAATTCAAAACAACTCTAGGGTTAGTAAATTTTCCTCTATTTTTTTCTATCCGAATTTTTTTTTTGTCACTGTTTTTGCTTTGATCACGTTTCCCTTGTCTTTCTTTTCTTTTTTTTTTTTGTCATGATTTTTACTCTTTTTTTTGTGACAATCGCCTAGTAGATATTACACTATCAAAAGACAATCAATACTACGAAATTGAATACGATAATTGATATGAACGATTGGAGTTTGGGTTTTTGATATTACCTTCCTCAACTGAACTTGATGTTTTGACCAACCTAAGCTCTGATACCAAACTGATACGAACCACGCCAACCCGTGACAAAACCCAATACCAATACGTTCGGAATTCGTTGCCTAAGACGCCCAAACACCTAAAGTGGAAACCGCGACCTATTGTCTATAAGCGAGACAAGAACCTTGGTATAAAATGAAGACGCCACAATCGGGATGAAAGGCCGATTGATAAGTCGGGATGAACGCCACGGAAATCAATTCGATAAGTTCTAGTTAGTTCTTGAAGAACCAAGAGTGGTGCCTCTCAAAAGTGTTTAATGTTCAAAGATGTATATTCTAAGTTGTTCTAAACCCTAGGAGCTTTTATACTAGGGTTACAATTCGTGAAAAACAAGTCCAAAACGACGTAGCTTAGATAAGTTGCGTAAAAACACGAAAATAGAACAAGCTGGCCGGCAGGGGATACACGGCCGTGTACTTTTCTGTGCACATTCCGGCCACATACACGACCGTGTACTTCTGGTCGTGTACCTTCTTGTGGATTTGCTTGACTCCATACACATCCGTGCCTTTTAGCCGTGTGTCTAGTCGTGTATGATTCTATGCAATCTTGGAATTCCTACACGGCCGTGCCTTGAACATACACGCCCTCTTCAACCCGTGTCCAGTGTGACTTGTATAAAAGCAAGGGTCTTCCCATGGTTGTTCCAATCCGTTCCAACTTCATGATTGCTCCAATCCTTTCCGGCTTCATGGGCAACCTTTATCAACCCGTTAAGTGCTTCTTGAATCGTTTCGCTTGATTTCTTGTGATCGGTCCAGGCAGCACTTCAAGAGGATCCACATTTCTTCTTCCGGCTTGGCTCTCATCATGGATCTCATCAGAACATAGAACATACAAGTTTGAATAACACTTTTGAGGGAATTCCTCTCTTGGTTCTTTAAAGAACTTTCCTTGAACTTATCGAATTTTCTTCTGTGGCGTTCATCCCGACTTATCAATTGTTCTTTCATCCCGATTGTGGCTTCCACATAATATACCAAGTTTCTTGCCTCGCTTATAGGCAACAGGTCGAGGTAGTAATTCCGAACATATTGGTATTGGGTTTCGTCACACGTGGGCGTGGTTCGTATCATTTTGGTATCAGAGCCTAGGTTTGTTAAACATTAGTTTGGTTTAAGGAAGGTAACATCAAAACCCTAACTCCAATCGTTCATATCAAGTTCATAGTGTTAATTGTCTATTGAAAGTGTAGTGCCTCCTATTCACGTTTGTTATAAAAAAAAAAAAAGAAAAGAAAAAAGGAACGTGATCAAGAGCAACAAACAAAGGCAACAAAAAAAAATGGAAAGAGAAAGAGGAAAATTTCGAGCCCTAGAGTTGTTTTGAATTCTACGGAAGGGAATTGGTGTAGTTTGGGTTAGTTCCAAGAGAATTGAGAAGAGGAATTGGTGAATTGATATCATTATTGCTTGTGAGAATACACGAGTGACTGTGTGATATCATCCTTGGAGCAAAACAGGTAAGGGAGTATATTGTGAGGCTTAATCATATATATATTTGTGTTAGTACTAACCTTTTTCTGCAGGAACTATGTCGAGGCAACATTCTCTTGAAAGTGAGAGGAGAAGGTTTGATGCTAGGTTAGTGATTGAGGCGTTGAGGGGTGAGATGAAGAGGATGTTTCAGGAGGGCATGGAACAAATTCATAAGACGGTAGAGCAAAGACTAGAGCAATCTAAAAACGTCTTCCAAGGGCGTAAGATGGAGAGTTGTTCTAGGAGAGTACAAAGGGGTGGAGATGAAATGTCTGATGACGAATTTGATGAACCTTCTGTTGAGAGTTATAGAGGTTATAGTGGTAGGAATAGAGGAACTAGGGATTGGGAAGATAGAGGTGATAGGAATAGAGAGGATAATCAATTGAGTAGTATAAAGATGAAGATTCCTCCTTTCCAAGGGAAGAATGATCCTAAGGCATACTTAGAGTGGAAGAAGAAGGTAGAGATGGTGTTTGATTGTCACAACTATAGTGGGAGAAAGAAAGTGAAACTTGCTGCCATTGAATTTTCGGATTATGCCATAGTTTGGTGGGATCAACTAATGTTGAATAGAAGAAGGAATGGCGAACCACCTATTTAGTCGTAGGAAGAGATGAAGAAGGTGATGAAGAAGCGGTTTGTGCCTGCGTATTACTATCGTGAATTACACAACAAATTGCAAACTCTTAAGCAGGGAAGCCGAAGTGTGGATGAGAATTTCAAGGAGATGGAAGTTACTATGATTAGGGCAAATGCAGAGGAGGATAGAGAGGCTACCATGGCTAGGTTTCTTGCTGGATTGAATAGAGAAATTCAAAATGTCGTAGAATTACAGCATTATGTAGAATTGGAAGATATGGTTCATATGGCTATAAAGGTTGAGAACCAACACAGGAGGAAAGGTAGTAGTACTGCACGGTTTCAACAGGGTGCCGGTTCATCCACTTGGAAGACTAACTAATGGAAGAAGGAAGAAAAGCCTTTACCCACCAAACCAAAAGGAGAGCAGAGGCAAGCGGGTTTTACTCCTTGTAACCAAGGTAAACCTGATTCTTCTACTCCTAGAAATCGTGACATTAGATGTTTTAAATGCCAAGGCAGAGGCCATATTGCTAGTCAATGTCTGAATAGGCATGTTATGATTTTGCGTGGTGATAGTGAGTATGAGACTGAGGGGGATAGTGAAGAGGATGATATGCCTCCATTAGAGGATGCTAGTGATGACGAGGAGCTTGCAATAGGGAGGTTAGTGGTAGTAGTGAAGCAAGCTTTGAATGTGCAGGTGAAGGAAAAAGAGGAGGTGCAAAAAGAGAATATCTTTCATACTAGATGTTATCTAGGTGATCATATTTGCCGTTTGATCATTGATGGAGGAAGTTGCACCAATGTGGTGAGTAATTTAATTGTCGAGAGGCTGGCACTTAAGACTACTAAACACCCTAGTCCATATAAATTGCAGTGGTTGAATGATAGTGGCGAGACTAAGGTGAGTAAGCAAGCCTTGATTGCTTTTCGCATCGATAAGTATGAGGATGAGGTGTTATGCGAAGTAGTGCCGATGTAAGCGTGTCATGTGTTGTTGGGGAGGCCATGGCAGTTTGATAGGAAGGTTGTTCATAATGGCTTTTCTAACAAGTATACGCTTGTTCACCAGGGGAAAAGCTTTAATCTTAAACCTTTAACACCTAAACATGTGTATGAGGATCAGTTGCAGCTATAACAGTCTTTTGCAAAATATAAGGTGAGTGAAAAACAGAGGGAGAGTGAGAGAGCAAAAGACAGCGAGAAAGAAAAGGAACACAAAAGTCGATATCAAAAGGAAAAAGAGAGGAAGGCTAGAAAGAGTGTGAGAGACCAAGTTGAAGGGGGATCAACTTTGGTGGTGAGTGAAAAGGAGAGTTGTGTGGCAAGAGCGAGTGTAGTGAGGAGAGCGTTAGTGATGAAGCAACCTATGTTGTTGCTGGTCTTTAAGGAAACTTGTTTGAATACTAACGAACTATTTAACTCTTTGCCTAGTGTGGTTGTATCTGTTGTGCAAGACTTTGAAGATGTCTTCCTTGAGGAGATTCCAAAGGGTTTACCACCTATTTGTGGTATTGAGCACCAGATTAACATTGTACCCGGAGCATCTATTCCAAACAAACCAACTTATAGGAGCAATCTAGAGGAGACAAAGGAACTCCAAAGGCAGGTCAATGAATTAATGGAGAAGGCGTACGTGAGCGAAAGCATGAGCCCATGTGCAGTGCCTAAGAAGGATGGGTCATGGAGAATGTGTGTTGACTGCCGCGCCATCAACAACATCACGGTAAAGTATCGTCATCCCATTCCTCGCTTAGATGACATGTTAGATGAGTTACATAGGTCTAGTGTCTTTTCCAAAATTGATCTGAAAAGTGGATATCACCAAATTAAAATGAATGAAGATGATGCTTGCAATATTACTAATTTGTTCTTTAGAGAAGTTGTGAGATTGCATGGTATGCCTAGAACAATCGTATCGGATAGAGATGCTAAGCTCTTGAGCTACTTTTGGAAGATCCTGTGGGCTAAGTTAGGAACTAAGTTATTGTTCTCTACTACTTGTCATCCACAGACTGATGGTCAAACTGAGGTAGTAAATCGAACTTTATCTACTTTATTGAGGGCTATCATTAAAAAGAACATTAAAAGTTGGGAGGATTGTTTGCTGCACGTTGAATTTTCCTATAATCGCACAATGCATTCTGCTACTAAGTTTACTCCTTTTGAAATTGTGTATGGTTTTGATCCACTAACTCCTTTGGATTTATCACCCCTGCCTATTTCTGAGTATGTTAATCTAGATGGCAAGAAGAAAGCAGAATTTGTTAAACAGATCCATGAGAAGGCAAGGCTAAACATTGAGCGAAGAACAGAGCAGTATGTGAAATAAGCTAACAAGGGTCGTTGACAAGCTGTCTTTGAACCTGGAGACTGGGTTTGGGTTCACATGCGCAAAGAGCGGTTTCCTATGCAGCGTTGATCTAAATTACTTCCTAGAGGCGATGGACCATTTCAAATTCTTGAGCACATCAATCGTAATGCATACAAGATAGATTTGCCAGGTAAGTATCAAGTAAGTGCTATGTTTAATGTTACTGATTTGAGTCCTTTTGATGTAGGCGATGATTTGAGGACAAATCCTTTTCAAGAGGAGGGGAATGATGAGAGCCATAATGTGAGCCAAGCTAGAAGATGGAATGTGGATCCTCTTGAAGTGCCACCTGGACCGATCACAAGAACTTGAGTGAAATGATTCAAGGAAGCACTTAACTGGTTGATAAAGGATGTCCATGAAGCCGAAAATGATTGGAGCCACCATGAAGCCGGAAAGGATTGGAACAACCATGAGAATGCCCTTGCTCTTTTATAAGTCATAACGGATATGGGTTTAAGAGGGCGTGTCTTTACAAGGCACGGCCGTGTAGTGCGTCTGGAGGTTCCACAGAAACATATACGGTCATATACACGGTTCAAAGGCACGGCCATGTATGGTGTCAAGAATACCTACAGAAACATACACGTCTAGAAAGGCATGGCCGTGTATATGCTCTACGCCGGCTCCAACACTGCCGGTCTTTAAGTCCCTGTTTTGTTATTTTTCCGCAACTTAATGATTTATGCCGTTTAAGGCTTTATTATTACGAATTGTAAACCCTACTATAAAGATTCTAGGGTTGAGAATATACAATATAGAACATAGAACATACAAGTTTGAATAACACTTTTGAGGAAATTTGATAAGTCGCAAAATACCCTTATGTAGAGTAATGAAATTGTGCTTTATTGTTGAATTTTTAGATGATTTGTTGAAGAAAAGGATGCTAAATGGAATGAATGTCAATTTCAGGATTTTCTAGAGTATTTTGGAGCTAAAGGAAGGAGTTTTGAAGAGTCGGATCAAGTTTGGAAGGAATTGGATACAATACATGTGAAGAAAAGAATTCTGGAAAGTACACAAGCGAGATACACGCCCATGTACTTTGCTTGTGTATACTGAAGTGGATGTCTGGAAAGTACACGAGTGAGATACACGCCCATGTACTTTGTTTGTGTATATTGAAGTAGATGTCTGGAAAGTACACGAGCAAAGTACACGCCCATGTACTTTGCTGCTGTGCAACGATGTTTCAAATACACGACCAATGTACACTCCCATGTACTTACTCGTGTATATTCACATAAGGACGCTTGGAAGAAAGCACGAGATACACTACTCGTGTATCCGCTCGTGTATTTATCCAACCCGGGTACATGTATAAATACACCGTTAGTTGCCCTAGAACGGAGGTTACGAATTTTGTACTTGCTCTGACTCTCATAACAGCAGGGGAAAGAAGATTCCGTCAATTCAAAAGGAGATTGAAGACCTACGAAGAAGAAGATTCTATCTTTAAGGGCTATGACTATGAATTTTATTTATTCTTCCAGTAATTGTATTTCGTTTGTCCAATTTATGGAGGAGTAGACTCTAAATCTAGATTTTATTCGAAACTTCTCTGTCATGTGATGAAGATTCGGTTTTTAATGCAAAGTTGTTGACTTTCTTATGATTAATTGCATGCCCTTCAATTGTTTCTTAGATTCATAGATCCGGAATATGAATTTATGCATGATATCATATTAGTTAATTGAGAAATTGCTTTTATGATTAGATTTAATGCAATTAATGAGATTTGATTGTTCTTCTAGAGATAGGAAACAAGAGTCTTCTGTTTACATCGATTATTTTGATGCGAATTCATGTGCTTTATGCAATTCTAGGTTGCTATTAATTAAGGAGAGATCCTATTTGATAAACCTAGGATTAGATAGGTTAATATACTTGAGAAAGTAGTTAACTTGACTAGGGAATTCGATAGTATAAGAAGTCAATTACGTCAATCTTCATAAATCTAATGAATTACATGATAGAGAAGGAGTAGAATAAGATCTAGGTTGCTTTTGTTAATTGATAAATCTTCCGAACCATTGTTGTTAGTGAGTTATTGGTTTTAAGATTAGAGTAATTAAGTTTCAACCAACATATTTAAACGTCGGTTAGATAATAGGAACGGAGTTAGTACTAGTAGTTGGTGTATCTCTATAGGACGACCTTGTACTTGACACTATATTACGTCCACGGTAGGTACACTTGCCTATTGCAACGTAGTTAGAATTAGGAATAGGCATTATAAATATTAAAACTACGATTGGCAACGATCAAGTTTTTGGCGCTGTTGCCGGGGATACGCCAATATTAGAAACACTTTTTACTTATTAATTTAACCAATTTCTTTCTTTCTTATCTTTTTTCCCTTTTCTTCCTGAGAATTTGGAGCTCGTAATTGATTTGTATTACGTTTACAGTGCATGACTAGAAGTCGCTCCAAGGAACTTGCTGTTTTTAATCCTGAGCTAGACAAAATTATTCGTCGTTATAAAAAAAAGCAACACTCGACTGAGTGAACATCATTTGGTATTCAAGGAGAATCACAGAAGGAAGAAATGGCTGATCAAGTCAATAATCGTGCTCAAGAGCTGAATCAAGGAAATGTTGTTGTGAATCCCCCGAATCATCAACTGGTTGATAATAGAGATAGCTGAGTTAATGAGCCACTTAGAACCAATTCTGATTTTGCCAAGCCAAACTTGATAGGCGTTAACTCTAGCATAGTCCGTCCTCGAGTGGAGGCAAATAATTTTGAACTTAAGCCTACCGTGATTCAGATGGTGCAGCAATATACTCAATTTCATGGTTTACAGGATGAAGATCCAAATGTGCATATCCAACTCTTTCTGGAGATATGCGATACCTTCAAATTTAATGGAGTTAGTGATGATGCGATCTGCCTCAGGCTCTTCCCATTCCCTTTGAAAGGCAAGGCTAAGCAGTGGCTGAATTCTTTACCAAGTGATACGAACCATGCCAACCCGTGATGAAACCCACTACCAATACATTCGGAAATTCGTTGCCTAAGACACCCAAACACCTAAAGTGGAAAACCGCGACTCGTTGTCTATAAGCGAGATAAGAACCTTGGTATAAAAGTGAAGACGCCACAATCGGGATGGAAGACCGATTGATAAGTCGGGATGAACGCCACGGAAATCAATCCGATAAGTTCGATTTAGTTCTTGAAGAACCAAGAGAGGTGCCTCTCAAAAGTGTTTAATGTTCAAAGATGTCTAATCTCTAATGTTCTAAACCCTAGGAGCTTTTATACTAGGGTTACAATTCGTGTAAAAACAAGTCCAAAATGACGTAGTTTAGTTAAGTGACATAAAAACGCGAAACAGAACAAGCTGGCCGACAGGGGATACACGGCCTGTGTACATGCCCGTGTAAATTGGCCGTGTACTTGTCTGTGCAACTTCTGGTAACATACACGCCCGTATACTTTGACCGTGTATCTTTCTATGCAACTTCTGGAAACATACACGCCCGTGTACTTTAGCCGTGTATCTTTCTGTGGATTTGCTTGACTCCATACACAACCGTGCCTTTTAACCGTGTATCTAGCCGTGTATGATTCTAGGCAATCTTGAGAGTCCTACACGGCCGTGCCTTGAAAGTACATGCCCTCTTCAACCCGTGTCCGGTGTGACTTGTATAAGAGCAAGGGTCTTCCCTTGGTTGTTCCAATCCGTTCCAACTTCATGATTGACCCAATCTTTCTCGGCTTCATGGACATCCTTTATCAACCCGTTAAGTGCTTCCTTGAGTCGTTTCGCTTGACTTCTTGTGATCGGTCCAGGCGGCACTTCAAGAGGATCCACATTCCTTCTTCCAGCTTGACTCTCATCATGGATCTCATCATTCCCCTCCTCTTGAAAAGGATTTGTCCTCAAATCATTTCCTGCATCAAATGGACTCAGATCAGTAACATTCAACGTGACACTTACTGGATACTTACCTGGTAAATCTTTCTTGTATGCTATATCATGGATGTATTCAAGAATTTGAATTGGTCCATCGCCTCTAGGAAGTAATTTAGATCTACACTGTACGGGAATCCGCTCTTTGCGCATGTGAACCCAAATCCAATCTACAGGTTCAAAAATAGCTTGTCGACAACCCTTTTTGGCTTGTCTCACATACTGCTCCGTTCTTCGCTCAATGTTTAGCCTTCTCACGAAATCTGCCTTATAATCAGCTTCAAAACTCACAAACTTGTTAAGTTGCAATGGCAATAAATAATTAGGAACCAATGGGTTAAAATCATACACAATCTCAAATGGTGAACAATGAATAATGTTATTTAAAGCCCTATTACATGCAAACTCCACAAATGGTAGATAATCCTTCCAAGTCCTAATGTTCTTCTCTATGATTGCCCCTAACAATTGAATTAACGTCCTATTAACCACCTCAAGTTGCCCATCAGTTTGTGGGTGACGGATAGTCAAAAACATCCATTTAGTTCCCAACTTTTCCCACAAGACTCTCCAAAAATGACTCAAAAATTTCTCATCTCGAACACTAACAATGCTTCTAGGTATACCATGCGGACGCACTACCTCTCTAAAGAACAAATCAACAATGTGTATAGCATGATCAGTTTTATGACAAGGAATGAAATGAACCGTTTTAAAAATCCTATCCACAACCACAAAATGAGAATCTCGTTCATGCCTAGGCCTAGATAATCCTAACATAAAATCTATGGAAATGTCTATCCAAGGCTCATGAGGAATGACACTATACTCATATAACCATTCTAAGAAGTCATCTAAACAAGGAATGGTATGACGATACTTTACCGTGATGTAGTTGATGGCACTGCAGTCAACATACAGTCTCCCTGTCCCATCCTTCTTAGGCACCAAAATCTCAGGCACTGCACATTGACTCATGCCTTCTCCCACGTACCCCTTCTTCATTAATTCTTCGACCTGCCTTTGGAGTTCCATTGTTCCCTCCGAATTGCTCCTATAAGCTGGCTTGTTTGGAATTGATGCTCTGGGTATAAGGTCAATATGGTGCTCAATACCTCGAACAAGTGGTAATCCCTTTGGAATCTCCTCAGGAAAGACATCTTCAAAGTCCTGCATAAAAGACACAACCACACTAGGCAAAGAGTTATATAATTCGTTAGTACTCAAACATGTTTCCTTAAAAACCAGAAACAACATAGGTTGCTTCATTATTAACGCTCTGCTCACTAAACTCGCTCTTGCCACACAACTCTCCTTTTGCAAGGCTGCCCTCTCCTTTTCACTCACCACCAAAGTTGATTCCCCTTCAACTTGGCCTCTCACACTCTTTCCAGCCTTCCTCTCCTTTTCCTTTTGATCTTGACTTTTATATTCCTTTTTCTTCTCATTGTCTTTTGCTCTCTCACCCCCACTCTGCTTTTCACCCACCTTGTGTTTTGCAAATGACTGTTGCAGCTGCAACTGATCCTCATACACTTGTTTAGGTGTTAAAGGTTTAAGATTAAAGCTTTTCCCCTGGTGAACAAGCGTATACTTGTTAGAAAAGCCATCATGAACAACCTTCCTATCAAATTGCCATGGCCTCCCCAACAACACATGACATGCTTGCATTGGCACTACATCACATAACACCTCATCCTCATACCTACCAATGCGAAACCCAATCAAGGCTTGCTTACTCACCTTAGTCTCACCACTATCATTCAACCACTGCAATTTATATGGGCTAGGGTATCTAACAGTTTTGAGCCCCAACCTCTCAACAATAAAATTGCTCACTACATTGGTGCAACTCCCTCCATCAATGATCAAACTACAAATGTGATCTCCTAAATAACATCTAGTATGAAATATATTTTCTCTTTTCACCTCTTCTTCTTCCTTCACCTGCACATTCAAAGCTCTCTTCACTACTGCCACTAGCCTTCCCATTGCAGGCTCCTCATCATCACTAGCATCCTCTAATGGTGGCATATCATCTTCTTCACTATCCCCCTCAGTCTCATACTCACCATCATCACGTAAAATCATCACACGCTTATTTGGACATTGACTAGCAATATGGCCTCTACCTTGACATTTAAAGCATTTAATGTCACGATTTCTAGAAGTAGAAGATTCAGGATTACCATGATTACCAGAAGTAGAACCCGTTTGCCTCAGCTCTCCTTTTGGTTTGGTGGGTAAAGGCTTTTCTTCTTTCTTCCATTGATTAGTCTTCTAAGTGGAGGAACCATTACCCTGTTGAAATCGTGCACTACTACTACCCTTCCGCTTGTGCTGGTTCTCAACCTTTATAGCCATGTGAACCATATCCTCCAATTCTACATAATGCTGCAATTCAACCACATTTTGGATTTCTCTATTCAACCTAGCAAGGAATCTAGCCATTGTAGCCTCTCTATCCTCTTCTACATTCGCCCTAATCATAGTGACTTCCATCTCCTTGAAGTACTCATCTACACTTCGGCTTCCCTACCTCAGAGTTTGCAACTTGTTGTGCAATTCACGATAGTAATACGCAGGTATAAACCGCTTTCTCATCACTCTTTTCATCTCTTCCCAAGACTCAATAGGTGGCTCGCCACTCCTTCTCCTATTCAACATTAATTGATCCCACCACACTAGAGCATAATCTGAAAATTCAATGGCAGCAAGTTTCACCTCTTTCTCCCACTATAGTTGTGACAATCAAACACCATCTCTACCTTTTTCTCCCATTCTAAATACCTCGGATCATTCTTCCTTGGAACGGAGGAATCTTCATCTTATGCTACTCAATTGATTATCCTCTCTATTCCTATCTCCTCTATCTTCCAATTCTCTAGTTCCTCTATTTGACCACTATAACCTCTATAACTCCTAACAGAAGGCTCATACAAATCATCATCCGTCATTTCATCTCCACCCCACGATACTCTCCTAGAACGACTCTCCCTCTTACGCCTTTGGAATACATTTGTGGATTGCTCTAGTCTTTGCTCTACCGTCTCATGAATTTGTTCCATTCCCTCTTGGAACATCCTCTTCATTTCTCCCCTCAATGCCTCAATTACTAACCTAACATCAAACCTTTCCCTCTCACCTTCCGGAGAATGTTGCCTCGACATAGTTCCTGCAGAAAAGATTAGTACAACACAAATATGTATATGATCAAACCTCACGATACACTCCCTTACGTATTTCGCTCAAATGATGTTATCACACAGTCACTCGTGTATTCTCACAAACAACGATGATGTCACTCACCAATTTCCTCTTCTCAATTCTTGGAACTAACCCGAACTACACAATTTCCTTCCGTAGAATTCAAAACCAACTCT
>JBBMOL010002102.1:0-28582 GCA_037954665.1 Laguncularia racemosa
TTATTTTTGTGTTAACCCTGGGTTTTCAAGTTTTTGGAAAATTTGGAGGAAATTATCTTTTGGAATTTTTAATTTACAACTTTGAGCATTTGGATCTCATTGATCTTCACTAGGGTTCATGCAATTTCTAGTAACTTGAACCAAAATTAGTTTAATGCATTTGAGATTATAATTTGCTCCAATTGTATGTGCTTAACTCTTAATTTAAGCACATCATCTTTTGGTATCGGAGCTGCACATACTTGGTTCATTTCAATATTAATCACATGGTGTTGTGGAATTGGTTATAGATCTTGAGAATTGACACCATTGTTCATGTGATTGGAAGCTAGTTTTGATTGGCATTGTTTAATTGTCTTTCAAAATGGTTTTGCATGTGCTTAATCTTGGTTTTTTGTAATTGTTAATTCAGAAATTAGGGTTCTTGATTTTAATACCTGATCCAATTGTTGAAGTGAAATTAAGTTATTTAATTGTGTTGTTGAGGTGCTATACATGTTACTACTTATTGTAACGTGGAGTACTTGTTATATTCCTCGTCTCCTTAACTTGGCCATGAGTGATTTAGGAGAAGTGATCATTGTGATGATATAGGAATCAAAATCCATCAAGATCTATCATTAGGGCAAGAGCAAAGGATTTCAAATTTTGGCGATGAAGGCCCATTTTGAGAAATTGACCCAAGAATTATTTGTTTACTAACCTCTTTCTCTTTATTCATGTGTTGTATATTCCAACAGGCACACTTATCATACTTTACAAGGTGATGGATAAACTCACTAAGACTCAGCTTGTGAGTTATCCATGGACCGACCTAAACCGCAATGAGCTAGGCTAACAAATCCTATGGAAGATAGCATTATGAAGACTATTTTTATTTGTAATTATTTATTTGGACTATTTACGTGTAAGCCTTTAAGACACTTTTATTTGTTGTAATTGAGTTTTAGGACCGACCACCCTAAAAGTGGCATAATTGTAATTTTGTGGACTTGTTAAACCCTAAGGGAGCAAGTATAAATACTTACTTAAGTAAGGTTTTGAGAGTTAGCTAAAATTTTCAGAAATAGAAACACTTCATTGTGTAGGTTAGGGTTTTTCCTAAAATCCAAATTACACTTATCAATTTCAACATCAAAATTGAAATTGTAGCGAGTTACAACAAAAAGAAATTGTGAGTAATATCAATTCCTTTTTGTTGTGTTTCCTTTTAATCACATATGAGTTATATCTAGGGTTGATTAGGAGTGTTCTTAGACAGAATTTTGATTTCAATTGTAATCATTTTTATCATGTTGTAAGATTGATGGGTTTTGACATTAGTTCTAACCATCAATTTTGCTTCATTTGAAACCGTAGATCATTTTGTTGGGAAAGGGGATCTCGGATTGCTTCTTTGTTTTTGTTGAATTCATGTGCATTCAAGTTTTTTTAGTGTTGTTTTTGAAGAATTTGATCATTTTGGATTATTAATTTGTGAGTTATAGCATTCGGATCTACTTACACTCTAATAGGAATCACGCAAATTATTGAGTTTTGAGTCAGATTAACAAGTGCATTGAGGTTTATAATTTGTTCCAATTGCATGTGCTTAATCCTAATTTAAGCACATTATCTTTTGGTATCAGAGCTAAACATATTTGGTTCATTTCAATCTTGATCACATGGTGTTGTGGAATCAGTTTCTAAACATTGAGATTTGACGCCATTGTTCATGTGATTAGAAGCTAGTTTGATTGACATTGTCTAATTGTCTATTCAAATTGGTTTTCATGAGCTTAATCTTGGTTTTAGGCACATCACCTTTGATGATGGAAATTTTTTCGGCAATCTAGATATTTTCAGAACTCGATTTGGATGATGACTATCTATCTACTGCCACTAGCATGCTCGCCTGCTCCCTTGGTCCACCCAACTAACCATCAACCCCCATTGGCTTAGTAGTAGTACTAAGCCTATTACCTAGTAACTCTGAATGGATTGGATCACCTCTCTGCCTTTCCACTTTCAAGGCTAAATGTGTAGCCTCATCAAGTGTACAATACCTTTGCAGCTCAACAATACAAGTTATCTCGTACTTCAACCCATACACAAAACATGCTAGGGTTTGTTCAGGAGGCTCTATTGACCTACATCTAATCATTAAAGTTTCAAACTCTTGACATAGTCATCTACTGTTTTGCCTCCTTATCTCAATATTTGTAAACGCATAAACAGTTCCTACCTATAGTGCTCAGGAATGAACCTCTTCCTCAAAACCCTTTTCATGTCTCTCCCATGTTGTGACTTTCAACCTCTCCATCCCTTCCGCCTGCTGATCACTAAATTCTTCCACCACAAGCAGCATAACCTATGAACTCACACCAACAAGACGAACTCTAGTGTTACATCAATCTCATAACACTCAAAAAGGCCCTCAACCTTATCCCCCCAATCCAGGTAGTCGTCTGCTGAACCCCTATCATCAAAAAAAGGGCATCTGTAGCTTCACATTTTCTAGTCCCTAGGTGGCCTAAAATCCTTGTTCGTGTAAGGTTTGACCCCAAAGTTTCATCTCACTCCCTCTCTATAGGCATGAAGAACTCCTTTCACTCTCCTTCCCATGTTTCCTCCTACTAACTACTCCCTCCTTTTGAACGTTTTTGAGGAGCACTCTAGGTGGTAGTGCCTGAAATTCGCTACTGGGGGTTTGGTGACATCGTAATGAGGATCAGCTACATCACAAAGGAAGGAACAGAAACCTCATGATCCATTACATGGTATTGGAGGCCCAATGACCCGAGCTAGAGCTAAAAGGATCAATAAGCTCACAAGGACTATCATGGACTTGCAAGCCAAGGAATCAAGCTACATAAAAAACAAAACATGGTCAACTTGTTTCACGTGACCATGGAATGATGAAATAATTTAGGGACATTAAATATTGGTATGGACCGCTACACTAGAGGAATACATTCTTTTTATTAATGTTTATTTTATTTGTTGGTTTGTTTTCTATTTTATTTAGTTGCCTACTTGGTGACACAAGGATAAGGATAGAATAGGCAATTTAAAATTTTTCCATGTTGTATGCATGCTATATATTCCGTGCAAGGGAAACCCGGGCCAAAGACACTTTGATAATAAAAACACAGCCTTTCTTAGAAACAACGAAACCTCTTTTGTTTCTTTTGCAAAAAACTTTCCATAGAATTCTTAACCGAATTACTGGGAATACCCCTTGATAACTTAAGTTTCAGTCAATAGGTTTGATTGGGGTCTAGTTATGCAACGCTTATTCAAGACGACCCTTGTGGTAATTGAAACCAACTAGCATCGTTGGGGTTCTGGGTTTAATATACCTAGGTTTCACGCATCATTTGGTATCAGAGCTTGGGTTTTTCTTGAATCAAGTAATTTCTATCTTATTTCTTTAATTCATCTATTGTTCTTTTCCAGATTCAAAATTTAGAATTTGTATAAGGAAAGAAAAAACAAAAAAAAAAATCGCATTCGGTCATACAATCTATTAAGGCCGACAGTACTAGGTTTTCCCTTGAACAATCAATTGTTTTTAAATTCATAGTTAATCCACACCCCAAAAAAAAAAAAACAATTCGATTGCAAAAGAAAAATCAAGAACAACATTCAAAAAAAAAAATTGGAATTCGGCTGTGAAAGATTACAATTCCAAAATCACAAGATAGTTTCTTGAATTGTCAATTAAATTTCTATATCAATTTTTTCCAATTTCCACCGTAAGCATATCCTTGATTGTTCTAAGTTTGGTATCCAAAATTGTTTACACATTTCCTTGAACAATTGGTGTATATTGTTTATTTCCTTTTCATGGTAGGAGTAATCGTTGATTGTCTATTCAAATTTGGTGGTGAATCCTTTTCCATATCAATTAAGTTGCGTAGTTTTGTAAACTCCATCATTCTCCGTGATTAGGATCGAATAGTAATCATTAGTGCTAACTCATAATTTGAGTTTAAGAGTTCCAATTTGAGTTCCTAGCAAAAGAATTACAAAAAATTTGGGGTTTTGAGATCATATTTTTGTGAGAGATATACACAAGTGGAATTGTGAGCAATACACAAGTAGGTGTGAGGAACATACATATATATTTCTTGTACTTGTGATATTATTTTGTTAAAACTTTAGAATTATGTCGGACAGAACACTAATGGGGGAGAAAGTATAGTGATGTCTGAGGAATTGATGGGGTAATGAAAAGAATCTTAATGGGTGAACTTGGGCAGATCCATGAAAGGATGGATAGGGTGGAGAGGAGTAGGAACCGTTTAGTGGTACAACTGTCAGGCGAGGGTAGGGAGATTGAATAGGGAGGGATAAGATAGATGAAGGTGAGGAATCTGATTTGGAGATACCAACACGGGGGATAAAGGAAGTATCCAGAGGCGTAATAGTAATTTAGGGAAATATTAAGATGAAAATCCCCAACCTTTCAGGAAAAGAATGATCCAGACTATATTGGAGTGGAGAAAAAAAATGGGGTTTAATTTTTGAATGTCACAACTACACTGAGGAGAAAAGACAAAATTAGTTGCAGTAAAGTTTTTCAGATTATGCTAGTGTAATGGTGGATCAGTTGGTGCGTAATAGGCACAGTATAGAGAGCGACCTATTAGCACTTGGGAGGAGATAGAAAACTATCAGCACAAGCATTTATTCCTATCACTACCAAGGACTTACTTAGAAAGTCCAAGGGTTGACTCAGGAATAACAATGTAAAAATATTACAAAGAGTTGGAGATGGCCATGATTAGGGCGAGAATTGAGGAGAGGATGAGGCCACCAGGCTAGATTCATCAATGGTTAAATAAGGAATAGCTAATGTAGAAAATTTCACCATTACTTAGATATGGAAGAGTTGTATATAGAGCTATTAAAGTAGAGGGTAATTAAAATATAGGAGTGAGCAGAGGACTGGCCAACTTAAAAGCCCATGGAAGTCCACGTGGAAAAAACTCCACCGATTCAAAGCCTAAGGAGGACTAGAGCTAAAATCAAATTACTGCACCTAAGGAAAAAATTACACTAAACCCCCCTCCAAGATGAGAGATATTAAGTGTTTTGGGTGTTAGGAATTTAGGCACATTGCATCCCAAGTCCAACCAGAGAACTATATTAATTAGTGATAGGGGGGATGAAAGAGTGTGACTCTGAGGAAAAAGAGGAGTCACCACTCAGGAGTATATGATGTTGACTTAGGGGGAAAACCGTGAGGGGCGAGCTATATATCACAGGAGAAGTACTTAGTGTACAATCCTAAAAGGGATGGTGAGGGATCCAGCGTAAACATATTTTTCATACATGGTGTCATGTTGTAGGGTAGAGTCATAGCTTGATAATCGATAGTAGCAGCTGCACTAATGTTGCTAGCACTTTGCTAGTAGAAAACATGTAGTTGAAAGTAGTAAAGCATCAGACCATATTGATTGCAATGGTTTATGATTGGGGGAAAGGGTTAAGGTGACCAAGCAAGTACTTATAGCCTACTCTATAGGGAGCTACAAAGACGAGGTTAGTGTGATGGGTGCCTATGTAAGCAGCCACATCTTGTTAGGGAAACCCTTGCAGTTTAACAGAAAGGTTATGTACATGGGTACAAAACCAATATTCTTTTTTTTTAAACAAAAGAAAATTAGATCTCATCCTCAAAAGCCATGGGAAGCTAGTGAAGATCAGATGAGAATTACAAAGGAATTCAGGAAAAACACTCAAGTGCACGTAACAAAAATAAAACGAGTGAAAAACAAACATCGGTGACAAAGAGGGAAATACACACAAACACCCGAAAATAGAGGGAATTGTGAGGAAGAAGTGAAGTTTAAGAGTACAGTGATGGCCAAAAAAATAGTTGCTTTTTACTTAGTAAAAGGGATTTATATTTTTTCAAAATACAAACATTACTCTTTTGTGCCTATATTTGTTTGCTCTTTGTTGTAGGAATTTGAAAACTTTTCCCTGAAGAAGTGCCGCAAGGATCCCCCCCCTCTATGAGGGAGAGCATCAGATTGACTTCACGCCAAGGTGCTTCATTCCAAATCGACCAAAAATATAAAAACCAATCCAAAGGAGGCCAAGGAAATTTAAAAATAAGTGGATGGGTTGAGGGAAAAAAGGGGTTTTCGTGCGAGAGAGTTTGAGCCCATGCTCATTTCCAGTGACTTAGTGCTCAAGAAGATGGGATGTGGGGGAAATTGCGTGGATTGCGGGGTGATCAACAAAATTACAGTTAAGTACAAACACCCATTCCTAGATTAATGACATGCTTGATAGTTGCATGGTGCATGTTGTTTCTTGAAAATTGACCTTAAAAAGCGTCATTACCAAATTCCCTATAAAAGAGGGTGATGAGTGAAAATTGCCTTTAAAACCAAACATAGCCTGTATGAATAGATGGTAATGCCTTTTGGGTTGACTAATGCACCTAGTACCTTTATGAGGTTAATGAATCATGTATTACGTCCCAAATTTCCCAGGAAAATTTATTGTATTTATTTTGATGATAAACTTAATATATAAGCCGAACATTAGATGATCATTTTATAACATCTACAAAGTGTTTTTTACTGGGATTAAAGGAAAACCAATTTATGCTAACCTAAAAGTGCACGTTTGTAAAGAAATCTATGGTTTTTCCTTGGTTTTGTTGTAGGAGCAAATGGAATAGTTGTAGATGAGGAGAAAGTGAAGGCAATCCGAGATTAGCTAACACCCTAAAAATGCCATTTATGTCAGGGGCTTCCACGGTCTAGCCAGTTTTTACAAGCGATTTGGAGAGACTTCAACTCCATTGCTGCTCCACTGAATGATCTTAAAGAAGAAGAATGCTGAATTCAAGTGGACCGAAATGCATAGCAAGCATTCCAAAAATTAAAAGGTAAGTTTAACCTAATGCTCCTTTGTTTAAAATTACCAAACTTTGATAAGGTTTTTGATATCGAATGTGATGCTTCCGGAAAGGTATTGGGGGTGTTTTAATGCAGGATTCTAAACCAAAAGCCTACTTCAATGAAAACTCCAAGGTTGCTACGTTGAACTATCTAGTATATGATAAGGATTGTATGCCCTAAATGAGAACATTTTTAGACATGGTAGCATTACCTATGGGCCCCAAAGGGGTTCATCATCCATTCTGAACATGAGAGCTTGAAGTACCTAAAAACTAAGGAAGCTGAACAAGAGCATGCCAAGTTTGGAGTTCATTGAAACCTTTCCATACATCATTAAATACAAGCAAGGCAAGGAAAATGGGGGTGGCTGATGCACTACTAGGGGTATTCTCTACTGACCTCTTTACATACTAAATTTCTTAGTTTGAAAGTACGAAAGAACTATATGAACATGATGCTGATTTTAATCAATTTGGGCTACTTGTTCTGAAAACGGGTATGGGGACTACTATAGGCATGAGGGATCTTTGTTTAAGAAAGATAGATTGTGTTGCCTAGGGGTTTCATACATGAATTGCATATTTGTTGTCGTCGATAAGTTTAGTAAAATGGCTCACTTTATTGCCTATTCTAAAACTAATGATATGCACAAAAGCTGATTTATTCTTTAGGGAGATCAAATTAATTACATGGTTTACCTAACCCCTATCATCAATGATAGAGATGTGAAATTTTTGACCACTTTTGGCACACCTTTATGGAATAGGCTAGGCACTAAACTATAGTTTTCCACTATGGCATATCTCCAACAGATGGACAAACAGAAGTTGTAATAGACACTTTCCACATTTCTACGTGCTGTTGATTGATAAAAATTGAAGCAATGGAAAACATTTTTGCCTCGTGTAGAGTTTGCATATAATAGGACATACATTTCTACTACACTTAATCTCCTTTGAGGTTGAGTATTTGTCCTTTCGCTGACCCCGAACAGCTCCCACAAGCCGAGTCAAATAGCATCACACATAATCTCAAAGGGAACGTCCCAGTTGGTGTGACCATGATAGGTGCAGTGATGAGTTTTTTCTTGGGGAGTTCAATGCATCAATGCATTCCTGGTTGAAGTCAAAGGAGGTACCTCTCCCAAGAGTTTTGTCATCGCCTAGCAATTTTGAAAAATCTTTAATGAATCATCGATAGAACCCTGCATGCCAAGAAAACTTCGTATTGCCTAACTGAAATGGTGGGGGCAATTTAAAAATTTTTCTTCGATCTTTGCCTCATCTACTTCTATGCCTTCTTGGAGATTTTAGGGCCCAAAAAAAACAATACCTTATTTTGCCATAAAATGACACTTCTCCCCAATTTAGGAACCAGGTTAGTGTCTTCCCCAAACGTTGCAACACAACTCAAGATGGTGTAGACACTCATCAAAAGAATTCCCGAAAACAGAAAAATCAACCATGTATCTTCCATCTTATCTCCTAACCATATCCTCAAAAATAGCCATCATGCATCGCTGAAAGGTGCTGAAGCGTTGCATAATCCGAAAGGCATGCGTCGATAAGCAAAGGCCCCAAAAAGGGGCATGTGAATGTCGTCTTTTTCCTGGTTTTCGGGTGCAATAAAAATCTAAAATATCCAGACATCCCATCGAGGAAACAGTAATATACATACCACTAACCTTTCAAGCATTTGGTCCACAAATGGAAGAGGAAAAATGACCCTTTTCAAGTTGCGTCATTTAGCTTGCGGTAATCTATACAAACTCTCCATCAGTGACAGTTCTCATTGGGATGATTTCATTTTTCATTCGGTACCACTGTCATACCGCCTTTTTTCGGAACTGCTTGAATGGGGCTCCCCCAGAGCTATCAGAAATCCGGTAGATCATTCCAAACATCAAGCAATTTGATGACTTCCTTTTTACAACACCCTCTCATATTTGGAATAAGTCGACACTGCAAATTGTACCACTGGCTTGACAAAAACTTCCATCAAAATTTGTGTGTACAAAACGAGGGGCTAATCCCCTTTATATCTGCAATTTCCATGCAATTGCTTTCTGTGTTGCCCCAGGACATGCAATAACCTTTCCTGATGATCTGATCCAGATTTGATGCAATTATGACTGGAAGTTTAAAATCTTCTTCCAAAAATGCATATTGAAGGTAGTCTGGAAGTTGTTTCAATTCTAGCTCAGGTGGTTCCTCAATTAAAGGGTTTTTGATCTCTGAATGGTGGATCTATTCATCCCTTCAAAGCTTCTTTCTTTTTCTCAACTCAGGATTATTATTAAGTTGATTGACAACTGCTCTAATCGCCATATTTCAGTTGCTCTTTCTCCCCATTCATCAAACATAATTCCAATGCATCCCCAAATCAACAGTCTTTGCAATGAATCTGAAACTGCGAAGTCGGGGTAGTCGATTGCATAGCATGTATCATCATGGTTTAGGCTTTTTTTAAGGACGTCAGGCATTTTCACTATGATCTCTTCATTTCCCAGTCTCAACACTAACTTCCCCCCAACATCAATTATGGCTCTAGCATAGCCAAAAATGGCCCCCCAATTAAGGGGGACCTCCACATCTACTTCCATGTCAAGGATGACAAATCCGCCGGAAAGATGAAGTCTTGCACCTTCACAATACATCTTCAACTACTCCTCTCGGAATTTGACTAAATCATATCGGCTAACTGAAGACTCTTTTTTGGTCGTTTCGCTCTCCAATACCCAATTTCTGGAACATCTTGTATGGCATCAAATTAATGCTGGCTCCCAAATCAGCCAATGCCCATTCTTCAGATAAATTCCCTATAAAGCAAGGAGGTAAAGCTCCCAGGATTTTTTAACTTCTTTGGGAGTTTGTTCTGAATTACCGCAAAGCATTCTCCCCCTAAATTTTACAGTGGAGAACTCTTCAAGCTTCCTTTTGTTCGATAGCAACTCTTTCAAAAAATTTTCCCATATCTGCATTTGTGATAATGCCTCAACCAGTGGAAGGTTGATATGCAATTGCTTAAATATCTCTAAAAATCTGCCAAGTGCTCATCTGTTCTGTCCTTCTTAAGTCGTGCTGGATAAGGGACATTGGGTTTGGGTATTCTGGGATTAATGGGGGTGATGATTTCTTTTAGGTGATTTTTCTGAATGCTTTTCCCCTTTTTTGAGAACTATTTTGTTCTTTTGCGGGTTCATTCCCCCGACACTCTTCTTCTTGAACCTTTGGTTGTAGTTCCTTACCACTTCGTAATGTGACACTTTAAACATTTCTCTAGGGTTGGTTTTCGTGTTTCCCGTAGTGAACCTGAAAATCTCTCTGACAGAAGCTAGCTATCGGGCCGACCTAGTTTTCAAGATTGTGTAAGATGCCTCATGTTTCCCTCAGAGCCGAGTCTTGATTTTTCAAAATCAAATCTAAGGACTTTTGTCTTCTTCTGAATCCTTGATGAATTTTGTTGAGGAGATCTTCAAGTGGCATTTGGGAACTCTGGACCATTGGCCTCTAATAACCTGGTGGAGGATTCGGATTGCCCTTTTGAATATTACTGTTGTTAGTCCAAGGGAAAAATTTTTGGGTGATTTCTCCACCCTTGGGTTATAAGTATTACTGTATGGATTGGTTTTGAGGGCCCAATTGAGTTTCCCAAATAATCCACTTGCTCTGTTTTGCCCCCTTCCTCACCACCTGAGAGTTCCATAATAGCCAGCTGATGTTGTGAGACAGCCAGCCCTCGATCTTTCTAGATAAAGCCTCAACTTTGGACATGATAGAAGTAGCCCACATCCACTTCAAGAATGACTGCCACCTTCTTTTTTCTGCCCCTACCATGTGACCATTCATAATTATTCGCGGCCCATAGTCTTCAAAAAGAGTCAAACTTTCTTTAGGATTTTATGGTTCAAAAGGGGCCACCAGCTACACATCTACTGTTTGTCTCGTTTGATAGTTCAACCCATTATTAAATATCTAAACTTGAAGCCACTCTGGATCCCATGGTTTGGGCATTTCCGCATTGATCCTTGAATCTTTTTCCCCGGGTTTCATACAACGTCTCCATGTCATACTGATGATAAGATTGAATCTCAGCTCGAAGTTTTAGGGTCTTTGGGAAAGGAGGGAAGAATTTGTCCAAAAAACTTCTTAATTAACCTTGCCATGTAGTAATGGAGGTCTTTGGTAAAGAATTCAGCCACTCTTAGCCCTTTCCTTTCAAAGAGAATGGGAAGAGCCTGAGGCGGATTGCATCATCACTAACTCCATTAAATTTGAAGGTATCGCATATCTCTAGAAAGAGTTGGATATGCGCATTTGGATCTTCATCCTGTAAACCATCAAATTGAGTATATTGTTGCACCATCTAATCCGGCAGGTTAAGTTCAAAATTATTTTCCTCCACTCGAGGACGGACTATGCTAAAGCTAACGCCTATCAATTTGGCCTGCAAAATCAGAATTGGTTCTAGGTGGCTCAATAACTCGGCTATCCCCCATTATCAACCAGTTGATGATTCGGGGGATCCACAACAACATTTCCTTGATTCAGCTCTTGAGCATGATTATTTACTTGATCAGGCCATTTCTTCCTTCAGGATTCTCCTTGAATACCAAATGATGTTGACTCAGTCGAGTGTTGCTTTTCTGATAACGAGAATAATTTTCTCTAGCTCAAGGGTTAAAAGCAGCAAGTTCCTTGGGGCGACTTTTGGTCAAGACTGTAAACAAAATAAAAAATCAATTATGAGCTCCAAATTCTTAGAAAAAAGGGAAAAAATAAAAAAGAAAAAATTGTTAAATTAATAAGGAAAAAGTGTTTCTAATATTAGGGGTATCCCCGGCAGCGGCGCCAAAAACTTGATCGTTGCCAATCATAGTTTTAATAAATTGAATTCTTGTTCTTAATCTTACTACGAAGCAATAGCCCGCGCACCTATCGTAAGCGTAATATAGCGAGTAACACAAGGTCATCCCTCAGAGATACAAACCCAAACCACTAGTACTAACTCCGTTCCTATTTTCTAACCGCCTTTTAAAAATGTTGGTTGAAACTTAATTACTCTAATCTTAAAACTAATAACTCACTAACAACAATGGTTCTGAAGATTATCAATTAACAAAAGCAACCCAGATCTTATTCTACTCCTTCTCTATCATGTAATTCATTAGATTTATAAAGATTGGCGTAATTGATTCTTATACTGTCGAAATTTTCTAGTCAAGTTAACTACTTTCTTTAAGTACATTAACCTATCTAATCCTAGGTTTATCAAATAGGGTCTCCCTTAGTTAATAGCAACCTAGAATTGCATAAAGCACATGAATTCGCATCAAAATAATCAATATAAACAAAAGACTCTTGTTTCCTATCTCTAGAAGAACAATCAAATCTCATTAATTGCATTAAATCTAATCAAAGAGCAATTTCTCAATTAACTAATATATATCATGCATAAATTTTATATTCTGGATCATGAATCTAAGAAACAATTGAAGGCATGCAATTAATCATAAGAAAGCCAACAACTTCCATTAAAAACCAAATCTTCATCCCCATGAAAAGAGAAGTTCAAATAAAATCAGATTTAGGGTCTACCCTCCATAAATTAGACAAAAGAAATGCAATTACTGGAAGAATAAATAAAATTCATAGTCACAACCCTTAAAGAATAGAATCTTCTTCTTCGTGGGTTTTTCAAACTCCTTTGGAATGACAGAATCTTCTTCCCTTGCTGTTATGAGAGTCAGAGCAAATAAAAAATTCATAACCTCCTTTCTAAGGCAAACTAACGGTCTATTTATACATGTACCCAGTTGGATATATACACAGTGGATACACATAGTGTATCTCTTCGTGTATTCCTCAAAGCTTGCTTCAATGTCCTTAGGTGAATATACGAGCAAGTACATAGGAGTGTACATTTGGGCGTGTAAATTTTAAACATCATTGAACATAGCAAAAATTAGATACACAAGCAAAGGGAAAAGGCGTGTACTTTGCTCGTGTACTTTCCAGACATCCCTTCAGTAAAACACAAGCAAAGTACATGGGCGTGTATCTCGCTTATGTACTTTCCAAAATTCTTTTCTTTTACATGTAATGTATCCAATTCCTTCCAAACTTGATCCGACTCTTCCCAAAAATCCTTCCCTTAGCTCCAAAATACTCTAGAAGATCCTAAATTAACATTCATTCCATTAAGCATCCTTTTCCTTCAACAAATCATCTAAAAATTCAACAATAAAGCACAATTTCATCACTCTAGATAAGGGTATTTTGCGACTTATCATTAGGCAATGATATTTATGAGAATAAAATGTGAATGAATTATACTAAATGTGTAAGAAGAGAATTGTGTTGAAAAAGGGTAAATGGATGGTGGAAAATAGAATCCACCCTAAATTTTTACTAATCATATTGCCTTCATGTTATAAATAACTTTTAGCTATTGGATTTCACAAGAAATTTGACAAAACCTTAATCCTTTTTCAAGTTTTAAAGTATCAAAAACCCCCAATTTAATTTAATAGCTCCCGCTAAATAAAATCAATGGAGGATTCTAATTTACGATCATAAATTTCCCAATTATATTATTGCCTAATATTTTTAAAAAAAATTTCTCCTAATCCCTTTTGTGAAAAATTAAATAAAAAATATTGCATGAAACACTTTGGTCAATTTCTAATAAAATTCAATAACGCCGCTTCCGCATAAATTATCAAATCTTACTTAGGAATTCCCAATAAATCCTAAATTTCTCTTTCGAGTCATTTAAATTTCTATGCATTGATTTCAATTATAAAATACAATTCATAGTAGAAATTCTCATATGAAAATTCCACATATCTATATGTCCTATAACATGAATACAAGGATCATTTTAGTTGAATTATGGCTTCATCATGTTTCCTGATCACTGTGAACCGTATATATAAAATAATAGTGAATTTTCTAGCAAGTATACTAGGTCGGAATCAAGTAATATAGAAAGTGAGTAAAGTGTCGATCCCTCGAGGACTAAAGAGATTACTAAACCTATAATAACCTTTACTGATATCTAGGCAATTCAAAGAAAGATCCTTTTAACTGCTTAATTAAAAACTGAAATAAAATCTACTTAAACAAGAACTATGAGAATATTATAAAATAAACCTTTCAATTGAGAAGGTGGGAATTAAGAATTCACCCTAGACACGCTAATCAAATTGCCATCATGTTATTTAGAGTAACCTATGTATGGTATTCAAATGGTTTATAACCATAAACCTTCAATTAATTAGTCAACTCCCGTATCTCTAATTAACAAAGGATTCTAAATTACATCCATGCACTTCCCAGTGCTATGATTGCCTAATGCCCTAATGCAATTACCCCTAATTCCTTAATGGATAAATAATTAGAACATTGCTTTAAACTCTAGATAAACCCTAATTCAAAAAAATTTAAACCACCGTTTTCCCGCTTTGTTTAAAAAACCAATTTAAAAAATCCCAAACCCAAATTCAAACCTCAACCCCCCGTTTTTTGAAAAAATTTTTCTAAAAATTTAAAAACCCTTTTTAAGAATTTCTTTTAAAAATTTTAGGAAGGGAAAATTTATGAATAATCCAAAATACCAAAAACAAATAACATGACTGAAATTTTACACTTTAAATTTTTTTAAGGGGTTTCATTCTTCTCCCCAAACCAAAAATTAAATCTAGCCAGCCAAGATTTAAAAATAAAAGCACAATTTTACAATGGGACCTTTGATAAAAATTTCAAAAATAATTTTAAAAACAAGCCCCAAAAAATTTGCATAAAAAAAATAAAGATCAAAATCACCAATTTTGTGAAAAAAGGGGGAAAAAATTCAAACACAAAACCCCGGGAGACCATTTCCCCAAAGGGCCCAACATAAAAAACTTCTCAATTGATCAAAAGGGAAAAACCCTTTTTTTAAAAATCTCTTTTTCCTTTGCAATAAAAAATGAAATTTTCTCCCCAAAAAACCAAAAGCCTGAAAAATTGGGAAATTTGGGCCAAAAATTCCCCTTTAAAGTTTCTTCTAAAAGGGAAAATATATAAAAAAAGTCGGGAAAATAAAAAAAAAAAAAGTCGCATTTTTTCCCAGGTGTTTCACCCAAAAGGCGGGCCGTATGAAAATTTGGTGTTTCCACCCCCCATTTGGGCATGGCCAGGGGTCTCACCCCATGGGGGCTCCTCGTTTTCTTCACAGATTTTCCACCACATGGGCCCCAACAAACCGAAATGTAACCCTTGCCTATTTATTTTCTTCATTTTTTCATTTTTTTTCAGTCCTAATGCGTTCTTTTCCTAATCTGGCCCCAGGGATTCCTAAAATTTTCAAAAATACAAGCACTTAAGTTTTTTTTTATCTTGGTAAATTTGTTTTCAAATTTAACAATAAAAACCCAAAATCAAAAGGATAAATCATGAAAAATATGCTGTTTTTAAACCTCCCCCACACTTGAACTTCCCCCTTGTCCCCAAGGGGAAAGAAAATAAATGTAAAAAATCTTTTCATTGAAAGTAAAAAAATTTTCCCCTTTTTTCCCAACAACTAAATTTCTTTTCTTTTTTTTCATGATTAGTGCCCTTTGAATGGTTGGTGCTTACCACTCAAACCAAATAGGGGAAAATGTAACTAATGTCCTTAGTTAAAATTGGAGTTTTAATCTAAAAAGGGAAAATTTTCCCAAACCTATTTGTTTAACAATGGGAATTCTTTTTTCCCGAGAGTAAATTCTCATTCCCAACAGGTAAAGTACTAAATTAGACTTCACTAGCAACTGCAATATTAATCTCTCTAATTACTTATCTAAATAAGTTAACGCCCAATAAAAGCTTTGGTACCCCATTTTTTCCCTAGATTTTTCCTTTTTCAAGTCCTTTTGCCCCTTTGACTTAAATTGGTCAAGTTTTTTTAAATTGGGAAAATTGACCAGATTTAGACTTCCCCTTTTTAAAAGGGGGTTTTAAAACCCCGGGCCCAAAATAAAACTTGGTTTCTTTTTAAAGTATTTTAAAATTTAGCCTTTCCACTTTCTCGTTTTTGGATTTTCTTTGATTTGGGCCCATATCCCGGGCTCATCACCCAAAAAACCAAAGGTTTAAAAAAAGGGGACCCCTCAAAACTCTTCCTCACACAAAACTTTTAAAAATTAAATTTCTTTTAAAACTCGTTCCCGAGTCTTTGGAGTAAAGGCTTTAAATTTTCCCCTTTGTTTTTTCTTTTAAGGGATCACTCAAAAAAAAATTTTCCCTTTTCCACTTTTCCTGTAGGGTTAAAATACTTAAAAGATTCAAAAAAAATTTAACTGGGCAAAATTCACCTAAAGTAAACTTGCTTATTTTGCACAAGTGGACTCGCCCTTTAATTTTAGTTTTCAAATTCAAAAGCAAAACCCTAAGGAAAAATTAGCCCTTTAAAAAGTTTTTTCAAATTTAATTTCAACAAAGAAAATTAGTTACAAAAGTTAGTAAAGTAAGGCACCCCCAAAAAAATTTCCCCAATTTCCCCTTCCCCCCCTTTTTTTTTATAGTACTCTCCCCAAAAAAAAAAATAATTATTTCAAGTTGGGAAAAGTTATTAAACAATCTCATAGAAAAAAAGCATCTTTTTATAAAAAACATCAGTTAAAAATTATTTCCCCCAAAACTTAACTTAGACAATGCCCCAATTTTGTCTATTGATTCAAAAAAGGAGAGAAAAAAATGACAAAAGAAATTGGGAAAAAGGGAACTTCCCTGAAATTAAAATGTTGGGAAAACAAGTGATTTCCCAAAGGGCGATTTCCAAATCCTAAAAGCACCGAATCTTCTTTTGCTTAAGCATGGGCTACCTCCCAGGGAAGCGTTTAGTTTTAAAGTTTCTACCCGATTTTTCCTTTTTTTTAAAAACCTTTGGGGGGGGAATTTAAGATCCAAAAATGGTGGAATTTTTTATAAAATTTTTTTCCCTATCGTGGAAAAGCTTTAAAGAGGGCCTTCACTTTAAAAAAGTTCGTTGTTTTCTGTTTTTCAATTCCCCTGGCCATAAGGAAAAAAACTTGTGAAATAATAAATGGCCCCAACCTTGGGGATTTTAAATTTTACCTGGGAAAAATTTTTAAATTTCGAGAGTTAAAAAATAAAACTTTCTGGCCCGGAAGAAAAATCTCGTTTTAAAAAATGTTCCTTTCATGGGCCTCGCCCTTTGTCCCCTCCTTGTATATCCTAGCATTCTCCCTAAGCTTCTTTTCCCCATTTTCAAAACCCAATTTTATTCCCAAATGGAGCCAAAACCCCTTTTTTTCCTCACTTTTTAAATCAAAGTTAAGGAATTTTAAAGGCCCCGTATGCCCCTTTTGCTCCCAGCTCTACTAGGAGATGACATGATTTCCCCAAAAATTTTCTTGATGGGGAAAATTCCCATAGGGGTTTTTTAAAAAAATTCTTAAGCCCACAAAAACAACATCAATTTTAAAGACCAATCTTTTTTAGATGGGGTTTACTGTTTTTCTTATAATAAGCTTAATCTCCCTATTTGGGTATTCTTTTTGGGGGAAATTGACCTGAAGTTTGTGGATGAAAAAGGGGGAGCAAATTTTTTGAGTTCCCCATATTTTGGGCAAAAGTTTTTCAAATTGCCTGGTTTAAAAAAAGCCTTCCCCCATCACTAATAATAGCCCCTAGGGACCCAAAACTTTAAAATATGTCTTTTTCAAAAAACTAACCACAACTTGGGTCATTTCTTTGTAGAGCAAAGCTTCTACCCATTTTGAAAAATAGTCAACAGCCAAGAGAATGTATTTTTTTGAAAAAAAGGAAGGAAAAACCCCTAAAGGCCCACCCCCAAACATCAAAGGCTTAATTTCAAGAATGCTAATTTTGTGGTAAATTTTTGTTTCTCCTAGAAATGGTTTCCCGTCTTCTGGCATTTAGCACATGACATAATGTAGTTCCTAAATCTGGAAAAAAACTTGGGCCAAAAAAATTTCCCCAAAAAAAAAATCTTTTCTCCCGTTCTTTCCCCCCCCAAATGACCCCGCTTCTTTTGAATACAATGCCCAATGAAAAGCAAGCGTTAAATTTTTTGGAACACATGCCTAATTATTTGTTTTGCACAATTTTTTGAACAGATATGGTTCATTCCAAAAATAAATTTTTTTACTTTAAAGCAAAAACTTTTTTTTGTTTATAGGAAAAACCATTCGATGTGATTTTAAAAAACCAAAAATTTACAAAGTCAGCATACTTAAGGGAGTCCTTTTGGGTTTCCCACTGGGATACAATTGTTCATAAGGAATTTTTATTAAAAGGTGAATTTTGAACCCTTCAATTCCAAACCCTGATAATGATCAGCTAAAACCCTTCTCTGTTCCCTTTTTTTTCTTTGATTTCCAAAAACAAATTCTTGTAAAAAAAAATCCCAAAAGGGTCAACCTTGGGTTGCAAAAAACTTTAGCAAAAAAAAAATTTTAAGGGGCGTATGAACTGTAAAAAACTATGAACTTAAAAACCTTTAAAATTTAAGGGCCCAAACTTGTCACAAGCAAATAAAAATAGCTAAAAGCTCTTTCTCATGGTTTGGGATTTTTCACTGGGCCTCCCTTTTAAAAGGGTTTAAATAGCTTAAAAATAATTTCAGAAATAACTTTCCTTTTTCTTTCCCAAAACACCCTCCCAGCATAATTTACTAGCTCATACATAAGCTCGAATGGGAAACTCCCAATTAGGGGCTTAAAAAATCCCCAGGTGCGAAATGGGGCTTCTCTTTCAAAAAGGGTTTAAAAGCCTGAAAACCCAATTTCATCAAAATTAAACCCCAGCCAAACTTTTTTAAGAAATTTGGGAAAGGGTTTAGAGAAATTTTTTTGGGAATTCCCTGATAAATCTTTTTAAAGAAGCCCCCATGTTCCAAGGAAACTTCTAAACCCCCTTTGATGAGTGGGTTGGCAACTTTTAAATCACTTCCCTTTTTGCTCGATCCCAAATTCAATCCCTTTTTTTGTTTCCTTTTTTACCTTTAAAACTATTCCCTTCTTTCCATAAAAACATTTTTTCCCCAATTCAAAAGTAATTAGACTCCCTTAAAAATCTCTTGGCACACAGTCTAAATTTGCCAAAACATGATCAAAGGAATTTACCCAAAAACCCGAAAAATTCATCCATAAATAATTTTAATAAATTTTCAACATTCAGAAAAAATAGACATCTTTCACCCCTAGAAAATACAGGGGCATTGTAGAACCAAAGGGCATTCTCCTAAAAGGAAAAAAATGCCAAAAAGGACAAGTAAAAGTGGTTTTCCCCCCTGGTCCTGGGTGATATAAAATTTGAAAATTTTAAAACCCGGGAAAAACCCCTAAAAAAACCCAAAATTCCTCCCCCCGCCCCCCAAATTTCCCCAACATTTGATCTATAAATTTGGGGGAAGGGAAAAGGGTTTTAAAGGGTGGCATCACTCACTTTCCTATAGTCCCAAAACAAAACCCCCACCCCGTAAAAGTACAGAAAGGAAAAATTAAATTTTATTTGGGCTCAAATTTTTTTTCCCCTTTCCCTTGGCCAAAATAAATATTTGCGGGGGCCCCTGTTTTTCAAAAAAAAGAGTCAAACTTTTTTTCCCGGGTTTTATTTTTTCCAAAGGGGCCACCAGCTAAAAACCCACTTTTTTTCTCGTTTTTAGGTTTTAACCCATTTAAAAATTTTTTAAAAAATTGAAAACCACTTTGGGATTTCCCATTTGGGGTGGGCTTTGCTCTTAGAGTCCTTTAATCCTTTCCCCGGTTTCATAAAAACGTCTCCTTGTCATAAAAAATGTTTAAAATTGGAAACTCAGCCGAAGTTTTTCGGTTTTGAAAAGGGGGGAAGAATTTGGGCCTAAACTTTTAATTAGACCCTTTCCATGAAATTAAAAAGGGGGCTTTGGTAAAGAATTCGACCCTACTTAAACCTTGCCTTTCAAAAAAGAAAGGGGAAAAGCCCGAGGCGGATCGCATCATCATAAAATCCAAAAAATTTTAAGGTATCGCAATCTCTTTGAAAGAAATTGGTTTTGCGCATTTGGGTTTTTCAAACCTTTTAAAAACCCTCAAAAATTTAATATTGTTGGGGACCATCCCGAACCCCGGCCTTTCTTAAGTTTTAAAAATTTTTTGCCTTCCCTCAGGAAAAACTTGGTAAAGCTAAACGGCCCATCAAGTTTGGCCCGGCAAAATCAAATTGGTTTAGGGGGGTCATTAAAATGGGGTATCCCCCATTTTCAAACCTTTTTAATTCGGGGGATTTCCCCAACAACATTTCCTTGATTTTTTTAAAAAACCCCCTTGAGGCATGATTTTTGAAATTTATCGCCATTTCTTCCTTTCAGTGATTTTCCTTTAATAAAAATGAAATTGACTCAGTCGGGGTGTTGCTTTTTTTTGATAACGACGAATAATTTTCTCAAACTCAGGGGTTAAAAGCAGAAAATTCCTTTGGGGGCTTTCTGGTCTGACTGTAAAAATAATAAAAATAAATTATGAGTCCAAATTCTTAGGGAAAAAGGGAAAAAAATAAGAAAGAAATAAATTGGTTTAAAATTAATAAGGAAAAAGTTTTTAATATTGGGTATCCCGGCGGGGGCGCCAAAAAATTTGATCGTTCCAATCATAGTTTTAATAATTTTAAATTTTGTTTTATCTTACTGAAGCAATGGCAAGGCACCTATCGTAGCGTAATATAGGAGAAGACAAGGTCATCCCAGATACACCAATATAGACTAACTCCGTTCTATTATTAACCGCCGTTAAATTGTTTTTTTGAAACTTAATTACTCAAATCTTAAAAACTAAAAAACTCACTAACAACAAATGGTTCTAAAAGTTTTTATCAATTAAAAAAGAAAACCTAGTCTTATTCTACCCTTCTCTACATGTAATTTCTTAATTTAAGATTGGCGTAATTGACTTCTTATCTGTCAAATTTTTTTGTAAAATTAAACTATTTTCTTTAAGCTTTAAACCTATCTAATCCTAGGTTTATAAAAAGGGGACTCTCCTTAGTTAATGCAACCTAAATTCATAAAGACTAATTCGCTCAAAAAATAATAAATGTAAACAAAAACCTTGTTTTCCTATTCAGAAAACAATCAAATCCATTAATTGCTTTTAATCTAACATAAGAGCAATTTCTCAATTAACTAATGAATTGCAAAAAATTCATTCTGGATCTTTAAAATTAAGAAACAATTGGGGGCATGAAAATTAATCTAAAAAAACCCAAAAACTTTCGCATTAAAAAACCAAATCTTATCACTAAGAGAAGTTTCAAATAAAATCTAGATTTAGGGTCTACACCTCCATAAATTAGACAAAAAAATGAAATTTACTGGAAGAATAATAAAATTTAGTCACAACCCTTAAAGATAGAATTTTCTTCTTGTGGGGTCTTCAATCCCCTTTGGGGGTTGACAAAACTTCTTTCCCTTGCTGTTATGGATAGACCCAAATAAAAAATTCATAACCCCCCTTTCAAAGGGCAAATAAGGGTTATTTTTCATGTACCCCGGTTTGGATAATACACGAGTGGATACACGAGTAGTGTATCTCTTCGTGTATTCAGCTTGCTTCTAAGTGTCCTTGGGTGAATATAACGGAAAAAGTACATGGGGAGTGCTTGGTCGTGATTTGAAACATCATTGAACATAGCAAAATTTAGATACACAAGAAAAGTACATGGGCGGGTACTTGCTCGGATTTCAGCACCCGTTTCAGTATACACAAGCAAAGTAAAAGGGGGGGGGGGCGTGTATCCGCTTGTGTATTTTCCAAAAATTTTTTTTCAATGTAATGTACCCAAATTCCCTTTCCCAAAACTTGATCCGACTCTTAAAAAAATCCTTCCCTTAGCCCAAAATCTCTAGAAGATCCTAAATTTAACTTCTTCCCTTTAAAAGACCTTTTCTTCAAAAAAAATCTCTAAAAATTAACAAAAAAGCACAATTTCATCACTTGATGGGGTTTTTTCCCGACTTATATGGGCAATGATATTTGATGAGAAAAAATGTGAATGAATATACAAAAATTTTAAAGAAGAGAATTGTTTAAAAAAGGGATAAATGGTGGGGGGAAAATAGAATCCCCCAAAATTTTTTATAATCAATTCCCTTTTTGTTATAAATAACTTAAACTATATGGTTTTTCCCCAAAAATTTGAAAAAAACCTTTAAACCCTTTTTAAGTTTTAAAGTATAAAACCCCTTTTAAATTTTAAATAGCTCCCCTAAATAAATAAATGGAGGATTCTAATTTTAGTCATAAATTTCTCAATTTATTATTGCCTAATTTTTTTTAAAAAATTTTTCCTAATCCCTTAGTGAAAATTAAATAAAAAAATTGCTAAAAACATTGGGTCTTTTTAATAAAATTAAAACGCCCCTTCCCATAAATTACAATTTTACTTAGGTTTCCAAATAAATCCTAAATTTCCTTTCGGTAATTTAAAATTTTATGCATTGTTTAAATTATAAAATACTTTCATAGTAAAAATTCCCAATATGAAAATTCCAATATTATTCCCCATAACATGAATACAAGGACTTTTTGTTGAATTATGGTTTTATCATGTTTCCCGATATGTAAAACCGTATATAAAAATAATAGGGGTTTTTTAGCAAGTTTTAAAAGGGGGGAAATCAAGTAATTAAAAGTGAAAAAGTGTCGTCCTCGAACAAAAGGATTACTAAACCTATAAAAACCCTTTACTGAATCGGGCAATTCAAAAAAAAACCCTTTTTAATGCTTAAAAAAAAAGAAAAAAAATCTTTTAAACAAGAACTATGAAATTTTATAAAATAAACCTTTCAATTGAAAAGGGGGGAAAAATTCCCCCTAGACACGCAAATAAAATTGCCATCATTTATTTAGAGTAATAGTATGGTTAATTAAAAGGGTTTTTTTAAACCTTAACCTTCAATTAATTGTCAACTCCCGTATCTCTAATTAAAAAAGGTTTTAAATTAACCCCATCATTTCCCCAGTGCTATGATTGCCTAATGCCCTAATGCAATTACCCCTAATTCCTTAAATTAAATAATTAAACATTGTTTAAAAACTCTAGATAAACCTATTCAACTAATTAACACCGCTTCCGCTTTGTTATTTTAATCCAATTAAGAACCCCCAACAAATTTATTCAACTCCCGTTTTATAAAATTTCAACAATTAAAATTTTAAGAATTTCAATTGAAATTATGGAATTGAATTTGGGAATAACCCAAAAAACCCTTTAAATTTAAATAACTTTATGCAATTTCACTTTAGCAACGGGGGTTTTTCATTTTTCTACCCCCAAATAAATCTGCCGCCTTAATTTAACAATGAATCACAAGTAACAAGGGACCATTTGTTAGAATTCATAAATATTAAACACAATCAAAAAATTGCATAAATAAATAAAGATCAGAAATCCCAATTTTGTGATAAAGTTTGGGGAATTAAAACAAAACTCCAGAGCCCAAATTCCCCAAGGCCAACAAAAATACTTCTAAATTGATCACAAGGAAAACTTGTTTCAATCTCTTGTTTTTGCATCAAAATAAATTTCTCTCAAAGAACAAAAGTCTAAAATTGGGAAATTCCCAAAAGTTCTTTTTACTTTTTTAAAAGGATATATAAAAACTCAGGAAAATAAAGTCGCATTTTTTGCAGGTTTTCACCACATGAGGCATGGCCGATGAAAGGGGTGTTTCCACCCCACTTGAGGCTTGGCCATGGCTCACCCCAAGGCCCTGTTATTTTTCCAGTTTTTCCACCAAGGGCACGCCCGATGATAAACCCTTCCTACTGATTTTCTTCATTTCTTCTTTTTTTTAGCTCCTAATGGTTCTTTTCCTTTTTAGCCCCATTGATTCCAAAAAATATAAAAATCAAGCATTATTCTTTTATTTTGGGTGTTTTTTTAAAAAAAATTTTAACAAAAAACAACCTCTAAATCAAAGATAAATCATGAATTATGCTTTTATCAACCCCCCCACACTTAAACTTCCGCTTGTCCCCAAGGAAAGAAAATCAATAAAAATATTACATTGAAAGTTTTAAAATTTCCTTTTTTTCAACAATCATTCATTTTTTCTTTATGATTATGCTTGAATGGTTGGGCTACCCCTTAACTAATAGGGAAAATGTAATAATGTACCATAGTTAAAAATTAGTATAATCTGAAAGAATAATCTTCCTTTCCTAGGTTTAAACAATAAATTTTTATTTCCCAGATAAATTCTCAGTTTAAAAAGGGAAAGACTCAATAGACTTCACTAGCAATAGCAATATATAATCTCTCAATTACTTATCTAAATAAATTAAGCACAATAAAAAGCATATGGGATCCCTTTTTCCCTATTTTCTCCCTTTTTCAATCTCATTTTGGGTCTTTGATTGATTGGTAAAATTTATTTTAAAATTTAAAAAAATTGCAGCAGAGTTAGATTCACTTTCTAAGGGGTTAAAACCCGCCCAATCAACTTGGTTTTTTTTCAAGTACTTTTAAAATTTTGCTTTCCACCTTTCGTTATTTTTAGTTCATTTTATTGGCATATCCCAGGCTCATCACCCAGAACCAGGTTTTAAAGGGACCCCTACGAACTTTCCTACAAACTTTTTTAAGATTAGTTCTTAATCAGTTGCCTGGTCATTTGGGTAAAGGCTTTAATTTCCCCCGATTTTTTTTTTTAAGGGATCACCAAAAAAAAGAATTTTTTTTACCCTTTATGTATGTTAAAAATACCCAAAGCTTCAAAAGAAAATGTCTAGCTAAATTCACCTAGAAGTAAACTTGTTATTTTTTCAAAGTGGCTCGACCTACTCTTAGATTTTAAATTCAAAACTAAACATAAGGAAAAAAATTGTCCCTTTAAAAATTTTTTTATTTAATTTAAAAAAAAATAAATTATTTCAAAGTTAGTGAGTAAGGGACCTCAAAAATTTCAAGTTCTTTCCCTTTTTTTTTATAGACTCTCTCCAGAAAAAAAAAAATAATTAGTTAAATAGGGAATTATTAAACAAACTCATAGAAACAAGCATTTTTTATCAAAACATCATCTAGAATTTCTCCCCCCCTTAACTTGCAAGTCCCAATTTTTCTATCTGATGCACAAAAGGAGAGTAAAAAACTGACAAAAGTAAATTGGGAAAAACGGGAATTCCCTGAAATTAAGTGCTTCGGGAAAAAGGAGTTCAAATGCATTCCCAAATCCCCAAAGCAACGTCTTCAATTTCTTTAAAAATGGGGACCTCCCAGAAGCGTTTAGTTTTTTAAAAATCTCTAGCCCCCTTTCCCTTTTTTTACCTTGGGGGAATAAAATCCACAATGGGGGATCTTTATCAAGATTTTCCTATCGTGGGAATGCTTTTGAAGAGGCATTCCTTTAAAAAATTCGATTTTCTTTGCTTTCAATTCCACTTGCCATAAGGAAAAATTGTGAAAATAAAAGGTCCAGACCATGGGGTCTTAACTTTCCTGGGAACAATTTTTAACGAGAGTTTATAAAAAAACTTTTTTGGCCCGGAAGAAACTCTCGTTTTTAAAATTGTTTCCTATACCATCGCTTGTCCGCTCCTGTATATCCCCATTCTAAATTTTCTTCATTCTCATTTTAACAATTATTCAACGGACAATCGCTTCTTCCTGCAGCTTTTAAAAAAGTTAAGGGAATTTTATGGCCCCTATGCCTTGTGCCTAGCTTACTAGAGATGAATGATTACCAAAGATTATTTTTATGGGGGGACATTCCTATAGGGGTTTTTTAAAACAGTTCTGAAGCCCACAAAGCATCATCAAGTTTTAAAGACCAATCTTTTTTTGATGCGTTGACTGTTTTCTCTATAATACCTTATCTCCCTATTTGGAAATCTCGACTTGACCTAAGTTTGTGGATGATAAGGGGTAGCAAATTTTTTGAGTTACCCCATTTTTTGACAAAAGTTTTTTTAAAATTTTGTTGCAAAAATGCTTTCCCCCATACTAATAATAGCCTGGAACCCCAAATCTTGAAAAAAATGATCTTTTTCAAAAAACTAAACACAATCTGGGGTCATTACTTTTTTAGAGCAACAACTTTACCCCTTTTTGAAAAATATAACACCAAGAGAAGTTTTATTTAAAAAAAAGGGAAAGGGAAAAGGGGCCCCTAAATCTATCCCCCAACCATAAAAAAGCTCTATTCAAGAAGCATTCTGTGGGAATTTAGCCCTAGAAATTTACCATCTTCTGGTTGAGCATGACATAAGTATTTCTACAATCATGAAACAACTTGGGCCAATAAAATCCACAAAATAAAAACTTTGCTACAGTTCTTTCCACCCCAAAAGACCCCCTGCTTTTTTTTGAAAAAATGCGATGTGCTAAACTGTTATTTTCTGGAACACATCGCCTAATTTTTTGATTTGACAAAATTGAAAGATATGGTTCATTCCAAAAAAAAAATTTCACATCATGCAAAAAATTTTTTTTCTGTTAAGGTTTAAAACCCTACGGGTTATTTTACTAACCAAATTTAAATTTCAATGTCAGCATACTAAGGGAGCCTTGGGTTTCTACCTACAATTTTTCATCAAAAATTTTTCTTTTAATTGGTGAATCTAACTTAGAAATTCCAAACCCTGATAAGTGACAGTAAAACATTTTTCCCTTTTTTTCTTTGATTTCCAAATCAAATTCTTTTAACATAAAATCCCAAGGTTAACCTTTGGGTTAGCATCAACTTTTGGGAAAAAAATATTTAAGAGCTGTATATCTTTTAAACTTAAACTTAGAACCTATCAATTAAGGCCGAAACTTTTCAAAGCAAATATAAAAGCTAAAGCTCTTCTCAGTGGTGGATAGTTTCACTGGGGCCTCATTTTAAAAATTCTCTAGCATAATATATTACATGAAATTCACCTTTTCTCTGCCCCAAACACCGCTCCTACAGCATAATCACTGCATCATACATAAAATCAATGGGAAACCCCAAAATTTGGTGCTACAATCACATGTGCGAAATGAGTTTTTTTCAATGGTTTTAAAGCCTGCAAAAAATTTCATCAAAATTAAACACGCTTTTTTTCAATAAATTGCAAAGGGGTTTAGAGATTTTGAAATCCCTGATAAATCTTTAATAGAAGCCCAAAATTTCCCAAGGAAACTTTTAACTCCTTTGACTGAAGTGGGTGGTGGCAACTTTTCAAAAACCCCACTTTCCCCTCGATCAACTTCAATCCTTTTTCTGATCTTTGACCAAGACTATTCCCTCCTTACCATAAAATGACATTTCTCCCAAATTTAAAAAAATTAGACTCTTACTTTTGAGCACACAGTCTAAATTTGCCAGCATGGGCAAAGGATTTACCCCAAAAAAAAAAATCATCCATAAATTTTCAATGAAATTTTTAAAATGCAGAAAATAAATCAACACCTCTAGAAAGTACAGGTGCAAAAGTAGAGACCAAAGGGCTTCTCCTAAAGGAAAAAGGCCCTAAGGACAAGTAAAAGTGGTTTTCTCCGTCCTCGGGGGCTAATAAATTTTATTAAACCAGAAAAAACCATCTAAAAAACAAAATACTCATCCCCCCCAAGTTTTCAAAAATTTGATCTATAAAAGGGGGAGGGGAAAAGGTCTTTAGGGGGGCATCCCTCATTTTCCCTTAGTCAATACAAACTCTCCACCCAGTCACAAAGGGGAGGAATTAATTCATTGACTCTTTTTCACTACAATACCACCTTTTTTTAGCACTACTTTCACTAAACTAACCCCTTTACTATCTGAAATATGATAGATTGATAGAGCCATTTTATACTCAATCTTTTAGTATAAATTTTGTTAAAAAATTATTGTTTTATAGAAATCTAGGAAATAAAACTTTAATTCTTCATCGGATAAATCAGTTAAATGGATCAAGGATGCCAAATTTAAGTAAATTAAGAACCATCTTAAAATTGGGTTCAAAGACAAGGATTTTTACCGCCCGGGGGAAGTACATGGCGTGAATTGAAGTTCATGGCCTGACTTGGTTTTTTGTCAAAGGAAGTAAAAGGTTTAAAATAAAGGCCGTGTGCTAACTAGGAAAAACACTTTTTAGGCCGGCCAAAAATCAAAAAACCCTGCCCCTCACTGGAAAGAAGGCGGAAATGTGGACTTTGAACAGAGAGGACAGGCTTAGGGCCCCTTTTGGTGGAAGCCGTGGGAGAAAAACCCCTCTTGGGGGTTGGTGGAAGCTAGAGTGCCAAGGAGAAGAAAGTGTGGAACATCAACCAATGAAAGGACGGCTTTTAAATCTCCGTGGGGGTAAACCGTGGTAACAAATGGACACTGATGAAGACTTGTGTTTTTGCACAGGAAAGGCTGGCCTTTAAAATTGCGTATGTGTAACCGTGGGACACAAGGGGGCGGGTAAGACTTGAAGAATAGCCGAGGATGGGACGGCTTGACCCACGCCGAGTGGGGCGTCCAGGCAAAAAGAACTTCACTTTTCGAAATCTACTTGGGAAAAGGAAAATATTTTGTTCTTTCTAGCAAAAGATACATGCCATCTCCCCAACAATAAATGAACCAACCTAGGGGTTGGAGAACTTTTAATCTTTGAATCTTGGATCACCTTGGGGGACAAGAAAGGAAAAGCGGGGGCAGAGCAGGCAGCCGGAAACAGAGGCTTTTTTTTTTATTTTTTTTTT
>JBBMOL010002103.1:0-28567 GCA_037954665.1 Laguncularia racemosa
TTTTGAATTTAAAATTTTTTTTCCCCTTTTTTTTCCACTCAAATTAAAATTTTGGGAAAAAAATTGCAAATTTTTCTCCCCAAATTTCAATTCAAAAAAGGGTTTTCACACTTTTTTTTTTTCCCACAAAATATTGTTTTTTCCCAAATTTTCCACAATCAAACACTAGGACATAAAATTTCTTACCCCCCCTTCCCTTGGGGGGAAAATTCAATAACAAAGAAGCTATAACAAGAATCCACTTTGCCACACAAAAAAACACTACAACATACGACAATAATTTCAAAAAACAACCCCTTTCTAGGCTTAAAATTTCACTTCCCTCAAATGATCACAATGATTTTTTCCCCTTTAAAAACCATGGGGGCCCCAAAACTTAAGGAGATAAAAAATTTATGGTAAGTACTCTACGTCTACAAAAATTTAAAAAACAATGAAGTCACTTCAAAAAACCCACAATTAAAAAAAACTCAACTCTTAAATACACAATTTCAAAACAAGATGATAAAAACCCAAAAAATTTTCCAAATTAAAATTTGCAATCAATCCCTTCTCACAACCATAAGCTATGATAAAAAATTTTTATAAATATTTTTAAAACCCCAAAGTCTAGCAAAAAGGGGAAATTTAAAAATTTTTGAAAGATAATTTGACAATGTCAATCAAATAAAAAAACTTCTTCAAAATTATAAACCCAAATTCCACAAACAAGGATGGGGTTAAATTTTTTAACCCAAATTTTATGATATAGCCTGATACCAAAAGATGATGAGCCAAAAACCCCAAGATTAATCACAAAAAAAAACCCAATTTAAAAGGGACAACTAGAAAACCCCCAAAAAAAAACTAGCTTCCAATCACATGAACAATGGGGTCAATTTCAAGATCTTTTCCCAATTCCACAACCCCACGTTTAATATTGAAATAAAACAAGTATGTGCCGCTTTGATCCAAAAAGTTTTTTTAAAAAATTTTGCTAAAGGGGAATTAAGAACAAGCAAAATATCCAATAACAATCCCCAAAGACAAGACTTTTTGGTTTCAATTTGGGGGCAATATTGTTGCGTGAACAATAAATGCAATAGTTGATTCGAATGCTAAAGTTTCAGGGGAATTTTAAATATCACAATGATATTTTCCCCTCAATGAAGATCACAAATTTAAAACCCTTGAAAACCCCCTTAAAAAATACACAAAATCAAATGGGCCCTTGCCCAAAGATTTTCCTTCCACAAAAATTGCTTTCCCCGTTTAAAAAATGTGTGAAATGGAAGGGGAAGAATTAAAAGGCTAAAAAGCCACTTAATTAACACTAACAATTCAAATATAAAAGAATCAATATGACCGAAAAAACCCTTTTTTTAAAACCCCTAGATTTTGACTCACTAAAAAAAAAAAAACAAAACAAATAAAATTGGTATAACTCAAAATTTTCCCCTTGTTGCACTCGCCAAAAAATTTAAAATCTTGGGTTTTAAAATTGATAAAAGGGATTGGACTAAGAAATGAAACCAAAATTTTTCCCCCATGAAAATATCAAGCGTATTATGAAAACCCCCCCCCCCCCCAAAACCCTATTTAAAAACAATTTATTTATTCTTGCCCCCTTTTGGGGGGTTTAAAAAGTCCCCCAAAAATTACAACTATGCCAATTTTTAAAGGGTAGCCGTCCTAAATGAAAATTACAAAAAAATGAAAGGGGCCCCAAAAGAAAATTATAAAAAAAAAAAGGCCCATAAAATTACAAAGAAACAAAATTTTAAAATAAATCTTCAAGAGCCGTGTTTTCCCCGAAGTGAAATCAATCGAAAGGGCCCTTTTGGGAAATGCAAATCTGATGATGCCCCCCTCCATCAAAAAATGTAAGTTTTTTGGGCATCCTATAGAGAAATATTATTGTACCGTAAGATTTTTAAACTCAAATATTTTTTAAGATAAAAAAAATAAAGTGAAATAGGAGCTTTTTTGGCCCCTCATCCAAGTCAAGTGAAATCAATCATAGCAGGCCTTTGATGCAAATCTGATGATGTCGCCGTGGCATCAACGAATGTAAGAAAGCCATTTGGCATCCCATGGAGACAATATTATAATACCAGTAAGATTATTACCACAAATATTTATTAGATAAGAAAGAAATAAAGTAAATAAGAGAAATTGGATCATCATCCAAATTCGAGTTCTGAAGCATCTATGGTGGGCTGAGAAAATTTCCCATCAAATTGGCATGTGAATAGTGGGGTTATTTTGTGTAGGGGTAAACTTGCTTTTTACCTCATTTATATTAGTTTTTAAGTTTGATGTTTTTGTAATTCCAATTTGAGTTCTGGATTTGCACACTTTGGAGCCCGCATAAGAGGACACTTAGGGCATAAAAAGTAGTCCAACTCGGCCCAAAGTTCACATGATTAAAAGCTAGGGTACGTGAAGGCAAAATATAGATACGGTCGATGTTCAAAATCATGATGGAAATTGAAGGTAACAGAAGGTGGTGGAGACGATTTCAGCACATTAGTAGATGTTTCTCGAGCTTAATTACTTATTTATTAGTCGACTTCCTTAGCTTGGTCGTGGAAAATTTTGGCTAAAAATGATTATGCCTATGATAATTTATATAATTCCAAAAATGGTAAAAACAATGTTAAGAACGAAGGTGTTTTTTATTTTTTGGGAGATGATAAATTTAGGTGTAATTTTCTTTTTTTATTTAGAAACTTAAAAACCAAAAAATTTCCATGATAATTCCATGTTCTTTACTCATTATTAATCAAGTTAATATTAGGTGATGTAGATGAACTAAATTAAGATAATATAGTATAAATTGGAAGGTGTCCAGTGTATTATTTTCCTGTGAAAAAAATGGGCCCATATTTTATTTATTTGTTTTGGAGGTGGCTCATCTCTTCGAATTTTATTTCCAATCCCTTTTAATGGTGTAAATTCCAAGGTAAATCTAATGTAAAAAGGCGTAAATATTGGGTAGGATCTATTAACTATAGAATGAGATAGAATAAAGACCAATTAAACCATGGTAAAAATTGGAAAAATCATGTTTTTAATGTGTTTTATTGGGATCCCGATTTTCATAGGCCACTTTTAAATATTTTTGTCTTTTTCTTAGGTTAGAAAAGATAAAATAAGGTAGGATTGTAGATATGGGTTCGAGGTGTAATCATGGGAATCATGATAAGATAAGATAAGATAAGTTAAGGTAAGGTAAGGTAGGGTAAGAAGTTTGACTTCTCCTTTGTGGCGTTTTTGTGAGGGGGAGGGGGTGGCTGATGGAATTTTGTCTAATGTTTTGATATATTGAGTATTAGTTTAGTAATTAAAGGAATAATATTGATTTAGGAAAATTTTGGTTGGATTAGATTAAGATTTGGAGTCGTTTCAGGATAAACCACTAGAAGCTTTTAAACAAGGCTATGAGGGACTTTTTGAGTTTGATTTGGGTTTTATAAAATTTGGTTTGTTATTAAATTTGTATTTTTTTTTTTTGTTGAATTTAGTTTCTAGTCATTAATACTCGTAATTGGGATAGATAGGATAGATTTAGGAAAGAATTAGGCCTCAAGTCAATATAAGTCATCTTAAGTCAACTTAATTAATTAATCGTAAGTTGACTTTGTTGTCATTTGCTTAATTAAATTACCATTAGGTCAAATAATGAATTTGAGTTTTTCTAATTTTCTAAGCTCTAACCTTAAGTTTGTTTGGAGTATTGCTTAAACTTGTTTTCTTGCCCGTAGGCCAATTTGATAAAGTTTCAATTGAAAGAAGTTATCAGGGAGTTACATAACGCATTAGTAACTGCTATAACAATTCTAAAGAAAAATCAATAGATACACAAAGATCTCAAAATTTTTCTCTCTTTTTTTTTTTTTTGAATCAACCTAGATCTACAAAATTGGATTGAAGTATAGACAATTCCTAAACCGACTTAATTGCTCTGATAACCACATGAAGAGAACTCCGTTGAACTTTGCCAAAACCCGAAATCAAATTGAATTGAACAATTGATGATTGATTCATAGTGAACGAGGGAACATCGTGCCTTTGCTTAAGTGAAGCAAGAACCTTGGATGATGTATAGCCACAAGCGGGATGAAAGACCGATTGATAAGTAAGTTATTGAACACTACGGGACAAGTCCGATAAGTTTAAAATTCTTCAAGAACAGAAGAGGAGTGTTTGTAATTCAATACTGTCAAAAGTGTCTACAATGGTGTCTTTGACGAGCCATGTTATAGTCCTCACATAAACAAGGACAATCATAAAAACCCTGATTGTGACTAAGGAAACACATTATATGCCTGCGGCTTACATTTGACTAAAGTCGGCCTATATTCTACCTAAGCCGACACCTAAAGACACATACCAATATCTAACTTCCACCGGCCTAAATTTAATTAGTAAGTTGGACTCACTAGGCCGATAACTTATGATGCTTAATGTCAGCAGCTATGGTTCTTAGCAAACATCTTTCAGCCGTCTTTAGTTCCAGAACATCTTGAGCTTCGAATGACTAAGATTATTCTTTGTTCATTCTTGGTTGACGCAAATATTACTCATCTTGAATTTGTTTGGATTAGCTTGTTCAGTGCATCATTAAGTCGTTTAATCTCGAAGTCGGTCATATTCCAATATGCATCTAAGAGGATCTGCTATCCATTCCTAGCTCGGTGTCATCAAAAGGCTTATCATTTAAGTGGTTTAACATATGGACTTATCTACAATGATATTGTTAAATGTTTTTTGTGCTTTTTTGGGGAGTGTTAATAAGACTAAGACAATGGCATTAGCTTAGGAATTGGAATTATGGTTATGGGAAGTAAATTAGATTTGATGTAACAAAAGGAAGATAGTAGAGTAAGAGAAGGAAGCATATAGCGGTTAAGTATAATAGAATTGAGACACTTTAATTACTCTAAATTAGTGCTAAGACGTATTATTGGTGTTGTGTTACATATGTACGACATATTACAGTTTAGCTATTAGTTTCAAGGACAAGATGCACTTAGACTAGTTTCCAGGTACGTGTAACCTTTGTTGTTTCATGGATTGATAGGAAAGTTGAAAAATAGATTAACATAATGGATGGTTTAAATTGCATGTTGTTTTGTGGCTTAGCTTAGCTTAAGGCCCTATAGTGGTAGATCCTTAAGGGGTACCCCAATGAATCCTTTGTTAAATTATATCCTATTTGAGTCGTGATTGGAAATGATCAAGATAAATTTAAGGACACATGGTTATTCTAGGCCCATAGTGGCAATTTCCAACACCGATTATAAAATAAGTCGTAATTATGTTTGGTGGGGTCATGTGTACCCATATTATTTGTTAAGTGGACTTAAGTAAAATAAATAAATTGTTGTAATGATGTTTTATATCTATATTGAAGATGTGATTTAAATTCTGCTTGTTTATGCGTATGTGTCTGTGGGTTATATATACAGAGAAATATCACACAAGCCCCAAGGATATGTTTTTTAGTTTGTTGGGCTTAATAGAATAAAATGCTAACCATGATGAGGACCTTGGTTCGAATGTTGTAGGAAAGTGGACAATGGATTACTTTTATTAGTAAGGTGATTAAGTGAGGAACTGACAATTGAATCCTTTAAGCTATAATTGGAACTTATGTTGATTTTTTGAATTTGAGATTTTAGAATATATAAATATCTAAGTATCTGAATTATGTATAAGAATTGTTTATAGAGAGTTTGAATAATGAATTGGGATATATTTGCAATCATGTTGAAACATATGGGATTCTATTTGATTGTAAAGTAACAAAAAATGTTAAAGTTTTTAAAATGAATATAATAGTAAGATTAAAGCCTTGAATTGTCCTTACCTAGTAAGGATATTTGGTGGTTTAGCGACCCTGAGTTTTGAAGAATGTTACATGTACACTCCAGTCAACACGGACTTGGTCAAGCAACTAGAATGTCCCTAAAAAATAATAACATGTAGTTCAATCTCCAAGTAAAGTGGTCATTCCTTATTTGCTGTCCAACAACCTAAGCTATTTGAGTAACTAGTTTTGTAAGAAAAAGAGGAGGAAGGGCAGAAGGGGAAAAAAAATCGAAATGATGAAGATGGAGTGATGAATTAATGCAAAGGAAGGATGAATATTTGAGGGGCTGAAAGATATGTTGAAATGGCATGAGAGATTTTTGTTCGAAATATGTAGGAACCAAAATATTTGAAAAACAAAAAAAGTCTATTAAGAGATGGAGTACAAGCTATCACAATTCTGAAAAAAAAAAAAAAAGGTGTGGGTGGGGGGTGTGGGTGGGTGGTGAACACCTTAAGTAAATAGAAGAAGAAGCTTCCTAATGAATCTAAGAATGGTCTAGTGCTATCATATCTTATTGGGAATAAATTAAAATTTGTTAGAGGTATACTTTATTCTAATCTAAGAAAAAAAGGTGATTGGATAGCAAGTGCTAAGAATAAATGTATACCAAAACTTGTAGTGACATGAAGATAGATCATAGGTTTAAAAAAAAAAAAAACACGTAGTGTAAAAAAGAGTTAAAAAAAAAATTTTTAAAATAGTTCAAACAAAAGACATGTGTTTTAAAAGAATTATTTCATCCTTATCTGCTAGAGGAGGTGGACTTTTAACCAATATTTGATCTAAGTTTACGATCATTACCATGACAACAGACTTATAATTTAAGTGTTGAACTTGGGACTATCTACAATGATATTGAGAAATGTTAATATGCCATTTCGGGGAGTTGTTAATAGGACTAGACAATGGCATTAGGCTTAAGAAAATGGGAATTATTAGTTATGGAAGTATAATTAGATGTGATATAGCAAAAGAGAAGTAGTAGTACTACGACTATTGGGGTCTCTAGTATGAGACTATGTGTAACACCTAAAAACCCTGGAGAGCATCACAGCTCGCCACGTGTTTACAACTACCAAGGCAATACGCTAAGACCTAGAAAAACTCCATCATATTTTCAAAACCTGATCATATACATTATCTGTCTACTACATAACTATAATCAAATGATTACTTAAACCGAGTAAATTATTCCAAATTTTATCTTTAACGACTAACAAAATCTCAAACTCACAATTTATCTCCATAACTTCAATTATTACAAAAACTTCAATTTACAAATACTCAAATTCCTATCACTCTCTCCTCCTCAAAATAATATTGTTCCTCTTATCTCATCCATGTATTGTCCCACTAAGTTTCTGTTCTCATTATAACTCTAGTTGTTCGTCATTTTCACTTTCAGCTAAATATATATATATATATATATACAGAAAGGGGTTGAGTCTAAGCTCAATATGTGAGTATCACACCCACATGCGCATGACACAACCACATTAATATCACATGCAAATGTGCAACATTTCTCCTTAGCACACATTATCAAGTTAGTTTCACACAACAACACTAAAATGAGTGATAACACATAGAGGTACTCAAGACCCTAGTACACACAAGTTTTGTTTTTAGTGGAACTACCTCTGTTCAGCCTCGTCTAAACCTAATGGAATACTGCCACTGTGGGCCCTATGTAACCCTAATCAACCACCTCACTCATTCAATATACAGTTCCACTATGGACAACACGACATATCAATATCGAGGTCCCCCCTAAGGAGATCTGCCACTAACTGGCCCTTAGGCCAATCCAAGCACAAGCAACAATCTCATTCAACCAACACACTATATTACTTCACAATACCACGTTAATTCACATAACAACTTAACATTTCATTATTTCCATAAAACTCATTAGATGGCTTCCTAATAGTCACTCAATAAGCAAAGTAACTATGTACCTGAAATCCCAACCATACACACTTCTTGTCCCTAAACTTAAGTCTATGCTTATTTTTTATTAGGGGGAAAATATCTATATGATCATCAGACATAATTCTTAGTACTAATCCAAAATATAATTATATTTCTCCTATATCTTCTTATCTATATATGTTACTAAGGTATACTAAATTGTCTCGGTTGTGTGAAACTTAAGTTAATTAATAAGTTAATTTGATATATATTGATAATGTTCATCAATTAACAATGGTCGTGGTGCCCAAAACGAGCTAGTACAAGGACTGTTTTGAGGGTCGTGTATCTCTCGAAGAGCTTTGGGCACAACACGATTGGGAATACAGCCATATAAGGAGTTCCATGTTTTCACTGATTCAACATGGCAAAACACAACTGTGTTTGGAGTTGTGTTCTTCTTGATTTAACACAACGAAACACGATCATGTTAGAAGGTCTATATCGTCTTAGTACGTCTTGGTACTTCAACACGATCGAAACATAACCATGTTGGGGGTTGTTGTATCTCTTATATACTTTTAATTCAAACACGATCATAACACGAACTGTGGTTATGAAGCCATGTATCTCTCAGCCAATTCATAACCCTAATATTTAAACTCCAACTTCCCCTAATTTGGTTCCTTTTAAATTTTATCCCAAGACTCTATTAAATCCTTTAAAATATGTAAATACTCCTCAATTATCATAAGTTTATGATACCTACATCTAACTTCCCGAATATCGACCTCGTTGATCTGGGAATTCCTCGTCTTTTTACATTCCCATATACTCAACCAAAAAACGTTCCGTGATTAGTTTTCACTTGTTAGAATAATTCTATGCAAAATTCCTAAACCATTACCTTTTTGCTACACTCACAGTTATCTCCTCAGTAATTACTTTAGGTTTACCCTAAAAAAAGCTCTCACTCTCTTTTTGTGTACTCGACCTCTTTAGGTGGTTGGAATTTTCCAGATATGCAAAAGAGATGAACCCTAGTCAGTTTTAGTATATATATATATAGTCTCAGTTTGAAAAGACAAAACTATCCCCCATTTTTATCTCTTTATTTGTATGATGCCCTCGCTCTTATATTATTTATTTTTATTTAATAATTGCGATATTGAAATATGTATATAAAATATTTAGAACCATGTATTACACTAAGGGAAATAAATACTATATAATATAATAAATGGGCCAATTGTGAGAGTCTATTTAAGAAGGAAATAGTGTGCTTTTGATTTAGAATAGGTGAAGAAAGCAAGGAATGATAGTATAAGAAAGGATTTTGGAGGAGGCATTGTTGAAATGCATCATATAGGATAATTGAGGCTCGACATTGACGCTTGAGGAAATTAGAGAGGCTGTGAAGGATGCAGGAAGCTCAAAACCAACCCGTTAAAGCAGCAGGAGTATACATTAAATGGCTTTTGTTACATGGCTATGAGCCCACAATGTCAATTGTAGGAAGTAGAAATTAAATAAGTGATGCATACACAACCCCTATGGATTAAACTCAGGCCTTGATGGATATAAAAGTGTCTATCCTTCATTGAAAATCCAACATATGTAAATAAATGTTGATTGTTGATGTAGAAGCTCGAAGTTTCCTAAGAGAGGATACATGCAAAGTTACTTCATTTTAACCGATTAATTATTATCACAAAATAAGGCTTAATGTTTGACTATGTATATAATTGAATGATGGCTAAGTCACTAACAGCTTGTGGAAGTTTTAGCAATTTCAATATTCCTTAGAAGCATTGTACTTAAGTAAAAGTTTAAAGCAACGTGCAAGATTAAATGATGTTGGCTGAGATTGCACACTGTAATATGTAAGTATATCCACAACATTAGTGCAATGTTATTATGCTATGATCCATTCTAAAAACAAAATTTATAAGCTATAAGTTTGTGCTTGTATTAAGTGTTGCTACTTATGGTCTGTCATTTGCTAAGTAACAACCTAGCTATTTATAATATACGATTGATGCCTAAAATACTTAGTGATATTATAGGCAAGTGCACCTATCCGATTAATGTACTATAGTTAAATTAATCACGAAAGTTGTCCTCACAGAGACTACAATTACTAATATTATTAACTAAGACTTTATTATCTAATTGTCAAACTAAAGGAGTTAATTGAACTAAGGTATTTTATGATTATTAAAATGAGAAAAGAAAGTATATGTAGAAAATTTCTAGCACACCACCTATACCTTCAGAACTGGATTTGGCGCGATGGTCCAAACGCTTATATTTTCACTTTATGTCCTATATTTCTAATAACTATTTGAGAAATAATTTTATAGGTACAATAATAATTCTCCATGGGATGCCAATAAGTCTTACACTAGTATGATACGAGACATTTTCAAATTTACAATCAAAGACCCGCCGCTATTGTTTCCATTCTGAAGCATTGCTCAGAAGACTTATGATATTTTTGTACTTTGTAATTGTTCATGGACATTTTATGTTGTATTTTTTTTTCTTTTGGGACACATTCATATTATTTAATTTTCCCTAATTAGGACCGGCCACCTTAAAAGTGCAAAACTTGTAATTTTGTCCATTTTCTAACCCTAGGAGTATAAATATAAATACTTGCTTATAGTAGGTTTGGAGGAGGCTAAATTTTTTCAGATTTTAAAAACTCACTTTTCGTGAGAGGGATTAGGGTTTCCTAAATCCAAATCTCTATCAATTCATTCAATTTCCAAAGAGTTAAATTGTTGGCGAGTGCAACAAAGGGTAATTGTGAGTATTATCAATTCTTTTCTTTTGTTTTGTGTTTTCCTTTCATCCTAGGAGTCATATTTATAGGTTGATTTGGATTTGTCTTGGTCAATTTTTTATTGCATTTTGGTGATCATTATCATGTTATAAAGATTTATTGTTTTAGATTAATATCATCATCTTCATTTGTGACGTGAATTGGTATATGTAGGAGAAAGTTGAAATCACGGTTTTTGATCTATCCTTCTTGATTGATTCCATGTATATTTCATTATAATTGTTTTTATATGGTGATGAGTTACATATATTGATATGTAAATTGCAATCTATTTGACCTTCGAATTTTCATCAATTCCATTAGGTCATGGCAAATTTCTTGATTCCATTAAACCGTTTTTGATTGTGAGTTGGGGTTTGTTTATTGGTTTATTTGATTGTGCTTAGACCTTGGTTTTGAGCACATCAAAGTAAGTATACTAAAGAGTTTGAATTAATGTTATAAGGATAACGTATGTAGATTTAGTTTCCCCCCTAGAATCATATATAATTTTTAAAAAAGTTAATTCCAACTTCATACTTTATTTTCTTAACCTTAGAAATTCCATAATCAAATTAATATATTTCTCAAGATTATTTAACTTCTAATCCTTAGTAATTAATAGAGATCTCTCTCTAATTAAAACCACTAAAATGTGCATTACATTCTCTCTATGATACCATTATTAGGTTTGACCATAATTTTGAAGATTTATGTCATCCTCTCTCCAGGGTTACTTGGCAACTCTTTTCAATTACATTTGGATCTACTTATATAAATAATTTCTCAATCTAATCCATGTAAGATCAACAATCCAGAATTAAAAACTCAGAAATATTAAATTAATTGTAATGAGAACATGCATAATTAATCTCAAGAAAATAAATATTTTATTGAATAAAATTACTGAAATAAAATTACATAAAATTATATGGGATCCCACAAATCTAGATACTGGAAGAATTTAAGTTAACATTATGAATATAAAATCTAACAATAAAATTGAAAATAAATCATAATGAAAAGAAAAACCCTTTGTAGAAATTTGTCTTGTACTTACTTCCCGAATTGTATAATTTGATCTTTGATACTCCTACTTCTTCAAGGAATTCTTTCTTTGTGTTTTACTTAAAAGCTCTCCAATTTCCTTAAGACTCCTTTTTTCTTAGGGGATAGATCTAGTATTATAGTTACTCTGCCATCGAACCTTCATAACGACCATTCAATACGGTCCAATTTTTAAGGTCCGTGTTCACTTAAATCTTTCAACTGCATCTAGATCTAAGGGAGATATGGTGAATAACGACCTCCAACACGGTCGTGTTGAACTTAAATCAACATGTTGTGTTTACCATGTTATGTTTTGGTTTCTCTTGCTTTGAAAGTTTACACGATGTGCTAACATGGTCAAGTTATTTATTTCATTATCACCCTTCTAGTCCTTCTTTTAAGTTCAACATGACCATGTTAACTTGATTGTTGTTAGATGTCTTCAAATGCATCAGATTTCTTATCATTTTAACTTTGAATTCACATGAAACTATAACTTCATCTTTTCTTACCTTTGTTGTTTATAAGAATATATTAAACCTGAAATTAAAATTTTAATTTAATAGGTAGCATATTTCCTTAAAATTCTTATAATTTCTCTAAAATTCATTTAGAATCTTGTTTACAAATATCTCTATAAATCAATTATCACTTAGACTCAATTTAAAAACTTTTGGTCAGAGACAAAATGTAGAGGGTTAAATTTCAATTCATGCATTTTAGCTTTAATATTTTTAATGGGTTTAACTCTTTAGTCAAGTAATAGGCTTGAGAGTCAAGGCCATGACTTAGGATGGTTAGGAAAGATTTGACAATCGTTATACTTAGAGTAAGATCCAATGAATCAACCTAGTTCGAATTAAACCTTTTTCAATAAGGACTTGCCCACATGAAATGGCCTTAGTGGGTATAGGCTCATTAGAAACCCATTTTAGGATTCATATGTTATCACAATCTTAATTGCCTTTACAATCTCCCAACATATAGAGAATACATATCAAAAACTCTATATATACCTACATTCTCATTTGAGGATGGGATTCTTTGGGATAACTATTAGAGAAATGCTGTTACTTTGTTGTACTTTTCCTCTAAAAGATCAAAACCAATATAAATTAAAAAAATACTGACTTGTCAATGAAAGTGTTGGAGCCTATTTAAGATCGCTTACTCCTCCCCATTCTATTCCTTGAAAAACATTTCCCATACGTGTTGTTTCTCCATTAAGCCACATGTCTTGTGATCCCCACGCAGCATGTGCATAACCCTCTCACCCAAGCCGCATAATAACTACAATAACCAATGTCTAGCCCTAGATTACTTTAGGTGAGCCTTTGAACTTTAAGGCAACCAAAAACCATTCTTATTATTATGAGCAACTTTTTTTTAGAAGAGAATGTGTGATTTGGTAAATGTCCCAAATTGGTTAAGTTGAGATACAAGCTTACTTGGATAAGCTCTTCATGTATGCTTAGTCTATTTGGAAACTAATCCCAAAGCATGCTTAAGAGGTAGGGAATTGCCATTGTTTATCCATTATTAGATCTGGCTATCTTGTTCACCTATTAGAAACGGTAAGATTGATCTAGTCTATTATTATTTTTTTAAGGATAGCTAAGTCGATATGATATGGATCCAGCTTGTCAGGTTGTTGAAAATGATGGGTCACATTTACCAAGTGTTGGCCTGTAAGTTTTTCACAATCGAATCATTCATCGTATTAATAAAAGTTTGCCTTTTGTTAATAAAAGTGCATCGTAAATTAGATTGACCTTAGCCACTTCTTAGAAAGTCTAAGTTAATATATAGTAGGAATTTGTTTACTGTCAAGGAGTTTTACTCAACCTAGTCTCTTGTCAAGATGTGTCTTCCTTCTTGGCCAAAGTAAAATTGGTTTGCCTTTTCTTACAAATTTTTGAAGTCTTAGGCTTCTTTTTGTAAGTGATGAGCCTCAAACACGTTTAAAATCAGATAATCCTAGTTTTAGCAAAGATGATGGCCTAATTCTAGAGGACTGAATCAAGAAATTCTAAATCTAAGCCGATAAACAACAATAATTGAATCCAACAATCAAATTAATGTACAATAACAAAAGATAAACCATAAACCCTTACCGAATATGATGTACTAGCTAAAGAAATAGTCTTAATATGGATTTGTTTAAATGATGCACAAACAATTTACCAAACCAATCCAGTCCCTACCACAATCAAACGGATTGATAAGAGTAAAATGAAGAACAACTTCAATATGTAATCTTCTCAAATTCAAAAAGTTCCTCAAAACCTTATCATTACAACATATTTATAGGAATAGAAAACAAAATGTGTAAAATCTACAAAATCAACCAATCGCACTAACATAAGCCGCCGACTTTAGAATTATGATGGTTTGTTGTCTTAGGAGTTAAGGTCGATGGCCTTAAAAGTACACTTCTAGCTAAATGGCCGACTTGATCCATAAGCCGCTACCTTGAGGTCCACCTATCTCCATGCCGCCGGCCTTGAAATGGCTAGTTTAAAGAAATCATCGGCTTTATAGCCTTGATTCCCATCAGTTTTCCTTCTATGCAATTCATTCTCGTGTCCAGTTTTAGAACACCCTCCAAGGCTTTCTGAAATGAGAAAAACATAAACACAGTGAAGAAAAAGAGAGTAATGAATATTATTAATTAGTGAGCCTGATAATAGACAAGATCCTTTTCGAGTACATAAGAGAAAATAAACTAATCTCTCAGTTATTTTCCCGAAGCTGCTCACGATTCTAAGCATCTAACTACACCGTTGATTTTCTTGGGATTACACATTATAAGATTTGAACAGGTCAAAAATATGGATAATGTCATTTATATTGAATTTGTGTTGATTTTAAAATTATTTCAACTGAACTTTTTAAGTATCAATTAATAGTGCCAATTAAACTTTTTTAGATTTAGGAATGCAATCTTGCTCAAACTCCGGATTATGTCCTTATGTTATGATAGCATTTTCAACCATGGTAACATAACATGTTAGCCTCAGTTGAAGTGAGCTAAATAAAAGTAGATATGATCGGTCCCAATACTTAGTCAATTGGCTTATGCCAACCTACACCAATGATGAGATACAGACCACATGATCAAGTATCTCAACAACCCTAAAGGAGATAAAGAAAATGATCCTTAAGACCTACTCAACATCGGATCAATCTCCTTTAGCTACCGGAGTAGATCCATGATGCCCACTCCCCCCTCACATCCGTAATTCCTCATATGGAATTTTAACAGGGACCACCACCAGCTTCATTGGAGCATTTAGAGCTATACATAAACTTAGATAAACCGTTAATCAACTCTAATGTCATAACAAGCGAAGTCTTCCTCCGATATACGCTAAAAAAAGCACACTCATACTTAATATGAAGCCTTAAGCCCAACTTCTATTTCAAAGCTATCAATGGGTCAAAATGTAGTTCTTAAAATCAACATCTTCTTACTAGCAAAATTCCGAAAAGGACTCTTCTACCCTTAATCCGTCGTTTGTCAACCGTAGGATGAGATGCACTATAGACTACATCTCAAGATTTACAAAGGCAAATGCTTGAAATCCTTATGTGATTATGAAGCATCACCTTGAATCCACCATCATGGATTAAAGGAACATAGCCCAAGATCTTTTACTCCTTTACTTATGGAATCAAATCATGACCAATACAACCTTGTTCGACGAAGAATCAAATCCACAAGAGACGAGGTAAGACACACCTTTAGTCCTGCCATACATGCCATTTGGTGTAGGAGATAGTTAGCCCATCAAGGCCTAGCGGCTTTGGCATCAAAGCAGCCAACAGGCTACGGTGTAACTGATACAAGGCCAATGGCCTTTACCTCTTAAGATAGCAGCTTATGTATGCAAGCCAGTTGATTTATGTGACTTTTTCATTTTATATTCTATTCCTATAAATACAGGTTGTAAAGTAAGGAAGATGTGTAATTTTTGAACCTTGTGAGAAATTACATATTTGAAGTTGATCTCCTGACTCTTCTCAATCCATTTGATTTGTAGCAAGTGATGGTATTGTATAATTGTTCATCATATCCATACGAATCTGTACTAAGACTACTCTCTTGCTGGTATGTCATAACCAGTAAGGGGTGTTTTATCTTTTTTTTTAGGGGTTTTTTATTTTTTATTCCTTTTCGGTATTATTTAATATACCGTTAATACGATTGTTGGATTCAAATTATTTTTGATATATCGGGCAGAATTTAGAATTTCTTGATTTGTCCTCTAGAATTAAACACATCATCTTTACTAAAAATCTAAGTATTATCTTATTGTAAACACCATTTGTAGCACATTATATTTTGGTATCCAAAGCTTCGTTTGAGAGAAGCATTGTGATTGTTGATTTTCCAATTTAGGCAAATTAGGTTTCTGTTGTGAATTTATGCTGTGGTAGATTGTTAATTGAATTGAGGTTGTACGTTGTATTGTCCAAATAGGGTTGTGTTTGTTTATTGTGTTGATTTAATTTGGGTTTGTTCCTTAGAATTCATCTCCATTGAAAATTATGGTTTTCTTCCTTAATTGTTGTTTCATGGTTATGGCTATTCTTGTTGTCGTAAGTTTGATATTATTGTTGGATTGATTAATAGATTAGGGTTGCTTACATTAATGTTGTTGTTTATGAAACCTGGTTGTATTGTTATTGTGTCGGGTTTGAGTTAAGGATCGAAACAGAGATGTAATTATAGAATGTGGCCGATTGGGGATTATTGCGGTGTTTGGTGATTTGTGAACTTCCTGTAATTGATTTGCAATTACTGTTAAGCGATATCTAATGTATAGTGTTGAATGCGGGAATCGGGAATGAGGCCGACAGACAAGTTGGCTATCGAACGAGATCCAGGTTGTTGTGCTGTAGGTGGAAGAAGAACTTTTAGAAGAACAATTGCAGGATCTAACCAATGTTAGATTGCTAGCCTATAGTCCATTATGGTTGATCCAAATGAACCTTTAACCATAAAGCCAGTGGCAAATATCCACAAACACCCCCAATTCCCTCCAGGGCAGCCCTTAATGTTGAGTGGGTATAAGAAGGAGCTTTAGGAGGAAACAGGGACAATAGGTTAGAAAGGAGTATCATGATTATAGGGATAAAGGGATGGCAACTTGTGAGATGGGTTTATCCTAATTGTGAGTTCATAGCCACCTAGGAGTTTGGAATATGTAAAATTAGGATGCCTTCATATTAAATAGAAGGGTCAATAAAGGATTATTTGACCAGGAGGGATAAGGTAGAAGGACTCTTCGAGTGCTATGATATTAATGGACCAGTCGTGAGTTCATCTGGCAGCCTAGTTGAGTTATTTTATAGGTTATGTCGCCTGGTGGTGGAAGACCTTGTGGCCAAAAAGGAGGAGAGCTGGTGATGCTGAGATTCGTACTTTGTAGGAAGATGAAAAGGTTGTTGAGGAAGAGATTTATTCCAGAGCATTACAAGCATGAACTATTCATGCGTCTCTATACCTGGATATAGGGATGTAAAAATTGTGGACGAATATGTCCAAGAATTGTGGGCCGCTCAATAGATTCTTTTGTGGAATGATTGAGCATCCTAAGCACACTATTACACAATTTGTGTCCAAAAGGAATGAAATATGAAATTGCCTGTATAGTGGGAGATTTAGCGGTATGATACACTTGATGAGGGCCATCTAGTTATCTTTAAAGTGAGAGACAGAGGTGCACTAATCCATACATAGTATAGAGTAACAGCATAGATCCACTACTAAGCTACATGTGTCAATAGTCAACAGGTTGAGAATAAAGGAGGAAATTAATAAAGCTGTGGAATCGCATGCAAAGTTACTGAGATAGGGAGATGGAAATTTTTGGAAAAGGAAAAGCAGTTGTTTAGGGTTGATATTAACAAATACTGCTAGGTCATTAGGGAGGGAAGACTCGTCAAACAATGCTTCAAATGTTGGGCTTTAGGACACATTGTTTGCTCATTGTCCCAACAAAAGGTAATGACTGCTATAAGGTGGAAAGTGAGGATGGCAAGGAAAACATACTTAAGCCAACAATTCATTAGCATTGCTAAAGGAATAAATGAGGATCCAGATGCTGAGGTACAATGAGACAAGGGTAATGATCAATATGCACCTATTAACGTGTTACGTAGATAATTGACTACATTGCTAGATTTTGAGGATGTGTAAGGTAAACATGCTCCATATTTCCTTGCAAAGTTCGAGGTAATAATTTGTACTGCTTCTTATAGATGTGAGGTAGTAGCACCAATGTTATAGCTACTGCAATAGTGAAAATATTACTAGATAGGGGCCTTGTTATTTGACAAGAGAGTGCTGCATGACTGGTTTAGAAACACCTATGTGTTTCAAAAGTGATATACACGTGTTTATATAAAGTCTTATGTCCACCAACTGAGGTGCCACGAAGTCTAAGAGCATATAAATAAAGCCCACCAGATCAGGAAGTCCTTATTAGTGAAAAAGGAAGGATTTGGGGACAACAGAATAGAGTGAATCGGTTATGGAAATTCAAAAGTCTTTAGGGCAACCACGACTTTAGGAAAACAAACATTTGCAAACCAAAATTTTCAGTCTAAGGGATTCTTAGAAAATGCGCATCCTAAAATAGAGGAACCATTAGATTTTGAGGACAAATCTCCACAGTCCGAGGAGATGATGGGAATCAAGATCACAACCATTCTAACTTTTGTTGGATGCGATAATCAAATCACAAGAGTCTGAGTTATACACCATTTAGGTCGACCAATAAAGGCTAGTGGCTTACCTTTAAACTAGCCATTTAATGCCAGCTGTGTGGAAGAATAGGTCGAAGCAAAACCATCAAGGTCGGCCAGGTTTGGCATCTAACTGACCATTTATGCTAGCGGTGTACTATTCAATGTCCGATGGTCCTCATAATTCCAAAGCCTATGGCTTATGTAGCGAAAAATCGTAGATATTGTGGCTTTATCGCATATGTTTCCTATGTCCTATAAATATGTTGTAACGTAAGATTTAGGAGACTTTTTTGAACCTTTGAAAATTACATATTGAAGTCGATCTTCATTTTAACACTTATCAATCCGTTTGGATTGTGGGCGATTGACGTATTGGATTGTTTTGCGTACATATCAACAAATTCGTATTAGACTACTTTCTACTGGGTTTTATATCCGATAAGGGATTAAGGTTTCTCTTTCGTTATTTCGTATAATTAATTAATTGATGGAAATCGACTATTATTGTTTGTAGCCTAGAACTTTGGAATATTTGATTATATAATCCTTTGAGGTACAACAAAACTCATTAGAGAAATTTTTTCCAGACTTCCAGACCATTTTATAAGGCTCATCAACAAGGATCTAACCACCAGTAAGTATTGTTGACAGTTGTGTAGGTAAAAAACAAAAATTATATGCTTATCTGGATAAAACTTACACATATTCTATATGATAGGGCAAAGCAGGACTTAAGAAGCTTCTCGCTGAGAATGGAAGGGAATACAATTTCATTGAAATCAAATTCATTTATTCAGGTGCAATTCTGACTCATGAATGGAAAGCTAATTACAAGATTCTGCTCCCCCAAATGCGCGGACAACAAATCTGGGTTTTTTTGGTAACTCCAAAAACCCAAATAAGAAAAACAGGACATCTAAGGGAAAATAACAACCAAACCCCAAATAAATCTTTTATAGATTGGAAGAATCACAAGGACCCCTCCCTTGTTTTTCCCCTCCCATGGGCCCAAACCGCCATGAAATTCAAGCACAAATAACGAGCACATCGTTTTTTCGACTTAGCTGGGTTGGGGCTGGTCTTTATGGGGGAAAGGGGGCCTCCATTGCAATTTCCCCACTTGCCGAAAAAATTGCCTTCCAAATTCCTTTCCATCTTTATGTAAACCATTTTTCACCCCAGGCATTGCCCCATGAGTTCCTCCAACCAAAAGTCCTTCCCATTTTCAGTTTCCGTAACCACCCGCAATCACACCGTGGTCCAGGGCAGTTCCACACTCACCCTGTAAAAACCCCTGCAGCAATTCAATTTCCCAAACCTCATCAGTCCATCTTACATAGCCCTGTAACACAACCCCCCCCCCAGTTTCTTAACAAAGTAAAGTCCATTACCGATTCATAAAGTTGGAATTCGCGACCCCCCAGCTTTTATAGGGAACACTCACGGGTTGATGGCCACAAACCTTCTTCAATGCTCTCTCATCATAGGGGAACGTCCTCATACCCGTCGATGCTCACAACCTTAGACTTCACCTGCAGATCAAAACAAAAACAAAACGAATCAGTAAAAACCTTGGATTAAAAAAAACCAAAGGTTGGAATAACCTGAAGTGGAGGCATAGAACCCCACCTTTTTTGGATTTCATTCACCAACAACACCCAGGTAGGGGTAATCAGCCTCGGTGTCAATGCCGCCATTGTTTAATGAAAATTGGAAGGCATAGTCCATAAGGCCACCGTCACAACCCCGCATCATTTTGCCCTGTCACAAAACCACAAGCTCTTGTTCTGAAAGAGAAATCAACTTCCCCCTGTGACTAATTTCGTTTAAAGGCCCCTTTAACAGCAAAACGTTTAGGGAAGCCCAGCAACTTCCTGATGATTACACCAAAAAATGAAAAAAACCCACATCACATATTTAAAATTTTCTAAACTTTTGCCAGTAGAAATCCAGTGTCAATTATCCATAACCATAACTAGTTAGCAATAGGTTAAAATTCCCCAAACAGTTATTACAGATCAAGCATTGTGTAGTTTTTTTAAAAACATAACGTAGCAAAGGGGGATGTATGAATATTTACATTAATTTAAGGGAAAACCCCCAAAAAAAAAAAAAAAAAAATCCTTTACTAGATTAAACCTTTGTATCAAAAGAAAAAGAAACTTATGTCTTTGGACAAGTCTAATGTAACATCATTACCCCCCATTATCTATTTTAAGCTAAAAAATTGAAAAAGATTTTTAAAAAATCAAATTCAATTAGGGTAAGATACAGAAAAAATTTAAATTTTATTTTTTTTTAGAACGGGGGGGATTAATTTAATAATTTTACATATTAAAATTTTCCTGAATTATATTTTGAAGACTATATTATCATAGCCGTTTTCTAATATTAAATATTCCTTCGGGGCGGTGAGTTGAGGTGTGACCACGGTGGCTTGTCTCTCTCCGTGGTTAAAAAAACAAAACAAAAAGTCTTCCCAAGGGCGATGTTTTGGCACAAAGTACAAAAGTTTAAATTTCCAACCCAAAAAATCAAAAACTACCAGTCTTTCTTCGTTGAAAAACAAACGGCCAAACCCAAACCTTTCCCTTTGGGCCCTTTCCCCAAGATACCAACGCTTTTTTTTTCTTTTCTTTTTTAATAAAATTTTTAATTTTAAAAAATAAAGTCAAGATATAAGATGCTCATAGTTTAAGAAAAGATAAAACACTTGTTTCACAAATCCAAAACTCAATATTCCCCCGATATGGTTATTTTAAAATTAAATTTAGATGAAGGGTTTTTTAGTGAAAATAATTAATAATGTTTTGTATGTATCTAAAAATTTAAAATAGGTTTTAATTTAAACACAAATTTAATCCCCCTAGTAATATATTTACCCATCTCATTTAGACAATTAAATAGACCACCATGGATGTATTTCGAATGCCTAATTTTATGAAAAAAAACAAGATAATAAAAAAGCCCATAATACAAAAGATTTTTTTTAAACAAATGTTAAATATTTTTTTTTTCCTTTTCAAGAGAAAAAAAAAGTTAAATTTACAAAAAAAAAATGTTAACATAAAAATTCATTGTTTCAAAAACCCAAAAAAAATAATAAAGGGAAAAAAATTAGTTTCTTATTTTTTAAAAAAAAAAAATTTAAAAAAAAATTAAAAATTTTTTAAAAAATTTACTAAAAAAAAGATAAATTTTTAAAAAAAAACTTAAAAAAATTTATTGATTTAAATCCTCCTCTCCTATTGTAATAATAGAAAAAAAAAAAAAAAAGAGATTTAAATCATAATTATAAAAACTAACCTATAAAGTAAAAAATAACCAATTTTTTTTAAATGGGGGGGGTTTTTATGTTAATTTGGTAATATTAACCCTTCCCCCTTTAAATTTAAATAATTAATATAGATAAGATTTCATTTAATAAAAAATTGAATCATTTTAAACATACATGATATATCAATCATAAAATTTGGGGGTCAGTACAAATACCCTCACCAATTTTATAAAATTTTATATCTTTTGTCATCAAAGAAAAAAATATGCCCCTTTTAAACAAAAGGGTCATTCCCAGATCCCTGACTATAACTGAATTATTGTGGACTAGCTGCTTTTTCAATATATATATATATTTATATTTTTAAAAAAAAATAAATTTTATTTTGAAAAAGGTTTTCGTTTATTAACAATAAGAAAAGATAAAATACCCCCAACAAACAGTCCCAAAAAGTACACTAAAAAGATTATTTTCAAAAAAAATAACCCAAAAATTCACAAAAAAAAAAAAAAAAAAGAAGAAGATACGACTAGAAGGAAGCCAAGGGAGACAAAAACTAACACAACAAACGATCACGTGTGACGACTAACAATATCTAAGTAACTTACCCCCACATTCCTTGATCTTTGGGCAGCAATTTACTTCCCCCCCTGGCCCGCCAGTCCACGGCGGTCGGCAGCCCCCTCTCCCGGGGGGAAAGGGATACGCTCACTAGCTTTTTTTAGCCTTCAGACCCTTTCTTTTCACAGCCGGTGCCCAAAAACTTGGCACGGTACTTTCCCCTTTTTTGAGATCGGCAAACTTTTTCAAACCCAATCTATATGTACGGTTCTGCACGGTATTAGCCCCATCAATGAAAACCCCAAGTTATCCTTAAGATCTCAAACCTTCTTTCCCTCTCTCCTAGGTCGTTTTGGGTGTTTAACCAAGTTGGACAGCCAAAAACTCGTATATGTCCCCCTTATTTCCTTAACAGTTTCTAAGGCCGTGTTTGGCGTCGTAGTTTAGGGTGGACGTGTCAAGGGCGTGCCCAAAATGTGGATAAGGCGAAAAACCTAGGAATGATATTTTGGGGTTAGGGCCCAAATGGCTTGGCTCGGACTCTGGTATCTGAGTGAGAGAGGAGAGAGAAAAGGGGTTTCCTTTGCGGGGGAAAAAAAGGGGGAGGGTTGAGGAGGGAGTTTCCTCAGAGGGGGGAGGGGAGTTTATAAAGGGAAATAAAAGATTTTAATATTCAGGGGCAGCGAAATTTTCAGAGTTTTAAATAAAACCCCGAGAAATCGGGGGAGAAACAACAAAATTTGATATCGAATGTAATTTGGGTTTTCCTTTTTCAGTGTTTGACCATGGCCAATGGGAAAATTGGTAAATAATTGTAAAATTATATTGAAAATATTTTTTTAAATAAAAAAATTTATTTACTATATTTTAAAATACCCATTATATAGATATGCCCCTCCACTAGTATAAATTTTTTATCAAATCTTAATTGTATAACGTATTACGTGGTATAACAAAGATAAAAATTTTCAAAAAACATATATTAGAGATAAAAAAACCCCCATCCGCCAGCGTTAAAGGGGTCAGGGGAAAATTCCCTATAAAATATTGAATCGATAAAGTCAAAAAAGGGATGGGTTTGGATAATTGGATTTTTAAGATATTTTTTCAGTTTTTATACTTTAAGTTTTTTACTTACAATGAGGTCAAATTAACCTTTTTTTTTAATTATGGAAAAAAAAAAAAAAAAACCCACTATTTTTGATTAAATTTTCCCTTTTTTTCCCCCCCTTTTTTTTTCCCAACTAAAAAAATCTTAAATTTACCATTAGCATCTAATACACCCTTTTTTCTTTAAAAAAAAAAAAAAAAAAAAACCATGTTTGTCTTGTCCCTTTATAAAAAGGATAGAAAAAAACATAAAAATTTGGGCTACAATTATTATTTAATTAACGGGAAATTAGATTTTCAAAGGGCAAAGGGGATTTTTTTTTTGTTAATTCCATATCCCCTTTTAAAATAGCTAAAAAACAAACAGCCCAAACCCACAACATGATTTTACACACACTAATATTCCCTACTTAGATTACAATTTTTCTACTGGAACTCTATCTTCTCTCACTCTTTTTCTTTTTTTACTGCTTTGTACTCGGGGGTTTTTTGTTTTAGGCAAGATACAAAATTTTTGAAGTCTTTTTTTTAAAGTAATTGAAAATTCTCCTTCTTCAAACTAACTATGCTAGAATGGAATTTTTTGGGGGTAATAAGCTAAAAAACCTTTTAGATTTTGTTTTTTTCTCTATTTAAAACCCAAATATTGATATTTTTACAATCATTTTTAAAACTATTAAAAACGTTATTATTTTAAAATTTAAAAATTTCCTCCTACTCGTGTTTACAAATACAAATCCTAATTTTTTGTATAGTATATGACAAGAAAGCTTAAGTCACAATGTAATCTCACAAATATTTTTGTTTTTTTTTTCTAAATCTTTATCTTTAAAATCCTGTCCCGAGATGTTAACATTTTTCCCCCCCTTGGAAAACAAACCTTGTCCTCAAGGTGAAAATTTAAAGGGAAACCCTTTGAAATTTTTCCTAATCCCTCTAGGTTCACCCTCAGTAAAAATGACTCCAAATTTAACTAAAAAAAGAGACACTACCCTATTTTGTTGAACAATATTTCTAGAGTCCAAAAAAAGCTAGAGGCTTACTAAAGGATTATTCTTAAAAGAATTTGATGGTAAAGAAACTATTGAACAATCCCCTTCATTTTTTTTAAACAGAAAAATGAAAAAAGATGGATCTTTTAATCTGGGGGGAACTCCCCATTTTTAACTACTATCCTAACTCTAGGGATCACCTTAAAAAAAAATACGATGTGCCACTATTCTTTTTCAATAAGGTTTAAAAGTTGAACATAAGAAAAAAATCTCCAACTTTCAAAGTCCCTTTAAACCCAAAAGTTTTATTACTAAATTCCTTATATGAACCTTTTCACTAGAGCTTCATTCTCTTCCTTTTAAAAAATGTATTTGTTTGTAAATTTAAAGTTTTATGCTCCTCTTTTAACAAATTTGTTTTCAAAACCAAGTTTTGTAATTTTGCTTTTATTTTGAAAGAGCACTTTCAATGTATGTACCTCAAATGATGATTCATAATTTAAATTAGAACATACCTTCGATTTTGCCATTAACAAATTTTTAACTTGAAAATCCCTTTTTGGGAAAATCCATCTTTTCATTCTAAATCATCAAAATCACTCTAGGTGGGGGTTTAAAAGACCCTCCCTTTCCCTTTTTTAAAAAACTTTTCAATTCTTTTTTAACATTCACACTAAATGTGGCCTACCTTTTTGTATTCAAACAAAAAATTTTTTATTCATGTACCCCGGGGTGGATTTTACTTTTTTCAAACCCCTTTTTTTTTCTGAATATTTATTTGATCTTTTTAATAAGATTTCCTTCTTCAAAAATTTTTTAGTCCCTTGAACTTCTTTCTTTTGTTTAGTTTTTTGGCTATTTACATATTTTTGTTGTATTCCCCCAAACCCTTTTAAAATTTCCTTTCATTTATATGGTTTACTTTGTAGTTGTTTAAAATGAACTTTTTTGGACCCCAAAACTTTTTCTATTGATTTTTTTTTAAAGTCCAGGCTTTTGAAAAAAAATTTATAATTTTTTCCCAAAATACATTTTTGGGCACTTATTTTTTTAAATTTTGAGTGATAAACCATTTGTGGGTAAAAGTGAGTCAACAAAAAGGGTTTTTTGGGGTTTCCCTTTTTTAGGAACCAACTTAAGAGTAGCTTTTGCTACAAAAAATGTGGGTTTAAATTTTTTATCCTTAAATGCTTTTAGGCCTTCATACATATGTGAGAGCAAAAACCCAAATTTTTTTGGGCCATCTTACAAGGAAAAATTTGATAAAAATTTTTTTGGGTAAGGGGTTAGAGGGGGAGATTTTTTTTTTAAAAATTTTTTTTAGCCACTTTTCCCTTTTTTCCCCATCTTTTTCCTTAAAATTCCCATTCCCTTGATATAATTTCCTAAGATTTTATAGTTTTTTTGCTTTAATATATGTTACTTCCTGAAAAATTTAAAATAAGAAAACTTAGTGCCATTGATTATGGTGCTTTTTTTGGTTGTTAGGGTTTTAAAATTTTTTGGGTAGACCCCTTTTGCTTAATTTTAAAAATTTGGGGGGTTTTAATTTCCACCCAATTTTGGGGGCCCCTTTTATTATGAAGGGGAATTTAATTTAATATTAAAATTAGAATTTTTGAAAATTATTCGAAAAATCCTTTTTATCACTTTAAAAGGATATTTTTTTAAAATTGTTTTCAATTTTGATTTGGGTTAGAAAAAAATTTAACAATTCAACAAGAATAATAAATTGCAAAAAAGGGAAAAAATAAAAGTTTAAAAAAATTTAGGCGGCAAGATATAGTGTTTTAAAACCTTTTGTGCATCAATTACTTTTAGTTTTCCCCTCGCTAAAATCCCGGGTTTTTATTTTTTATTTCTAAGAAAAAATTATCCTATTGAATTAAAAAAATTTCTTTTAAGTTTTACCCCAAGTTTATTAAAAAAATCTATTTTTTTCAAAAAACTTAATGCCCTAAGAAGGGTAACTTTTGTTTAACTCTGTAAAATTTTGACCAAAACCTAAAGGGAACTCCCCCGGGGGCATTCATTTTGGGGGGGCCCACCTCGCGCCTTTTTCAAAGCTTACGTTTTTTCCATAAAAAAAAAGTCAACTTTGGGGGGGATTAAATTGCAATTTAAGAGCAGTTAGCTGCAACTGCTGCCATAAAAACAAAAAAATAAAGGGGCCCCCAAAACCGGGAGAAAACCCCTTTAAAATTTAAAGCCACGAAATGAGTTTTTTAAAAACACCATTTGAACACAAAGGGTTTCCCAAAAGTGGTTTTTCTCAAATTTTTAAAAATTTTCGAAATGTATTAAAGGGATATTTTTTAAAAAATTTTAAAAATTCATTTGAACAATTATCTATTTTTTTTAAAATTTTTTAAAAAAATTTAAAATTTTTATGTTTTAAAAATAATTTTTTTTTCCAAAAAAAATTTTTTCTAAAAAATTTTTTTAAAAAATATGTATTTTTTTTTTTAGATTTTACAAATTCCCCTTTTTTCCTACTTAAAAAAAAACTACACAAGAAACCCTTTTTTTTTAATATACAAATTTTCAATTTGTTTTAATTAACAAACAATTTTTTTTTTTTTTTTTTTTCTTTCGTGAATTATTTTATATTATTTGGTTAGAAAGGGTGATCTATATACTTATCATGGCCAAAAAGTAGAAAAATTTTAAAATTTTAAAATTTTTTGAATTTTTGGGAAAATAAAAAAAAGGGTTTAAATTTGAGAAAGTTATTTTTTATTTTAAAATTGAAAAATCAATTTATTAAAATTTCCCCTTTTATTTAAAAAAATTTTTTTATACATAATATAGTTTTTTACAATTTTAAAAATATTCTAAAAGAAAAAAAAAAAAAAAAAAATTGTTCCTATTTTTTTGAACCCCCCTTACAAAAAATAATTTCCCCAAAAGACAAAAAATTTTTGATAGTTTTTTAAATTTTGAAAATACTTATTTTTCTAAAATGGCACATAAAATTTGCCTTGGAAATTTATAAAGGTTTGGAATTTGGTAATTTTATTAATAAGAAAATAATAAAATTTTCGATTATGTGTTTAATTGCGTGATGACAATTCAAGGGGGTTTTTTTTCCCTCAACAAAGCCCCTTTAAAGGGAATTGGCTGTTTTCCTTATTGATAAAATAAAAAATAGAGTTCAATGGAAAACCCCGATATCTATGGATTCTTTCCCTAGTGTTTTTACTAAATCCAAATAGCAGTTTTCATTTTTTAAAAGCTTCTTTTTTTGAGTCCCATCGGGCCCATTTGCTGATCTATTTGGGGAAAAACCCCCATGTTAAAAAAAAAAAAAAAAAAAAAAAAAAAATTTCAAGTGTTTTTAAATTTTTTTTTTGGTAAATAAATTTAAAAAATTTATTGCATGGAAAAATACAATTACCCCGCTTTTTTAAAAATTTCCTAAAAATTTTTAGTCCCTTTTCTTACATTTCGGTTTTAGCCATCTACTCTGGGGGTCTTTTCCCTACATGCACATATCACATTTAGATCTTTTTAAAGAAATCTTTTTTTTAGCATTTAAAAGGTAGTAATAACTTTGGAAAACCCAAAAAAAATTAAAAAAAAAAAATTTAAATTTTTTTTAAAGGCAATAACATCCCCAAAAATTAGCTCCACCACATCCACCCTTTTTCCCCCCCTTTTCCCAAACAAACCCATATCTCCCCTCCCCCTTTTTTTAAAAAATTACTCCTCCTTAACCCAAAAGTGCTATCACCCCTAGTTTATTCAAAAATTTTTTTAAAACAAAGGTTTTAAAAAAAAAGGAGTTAATTTAGGGTATTAGAGTAAAAAAAAATTTAAAAAAAAAAAAGAAAAAAAAGTAGGTTAAATAGAAATGTTTTTTTGATTTTAAAATAAAAAAAAATTTTTTTAAATTTTTTTTTTTTAATAAGAAAGGTTCATTTTATTTTTTTTAGGGTTTCTTTTTTGACTTTCCAAAAACAAAAAAACCCAAAAAACCTTGGGGGAAACAAAAATTTTTAAAAAAATATAATAAAAAATTTTTTTTTTTAGTGGTTTAATTTAGATTTTGGTTTTGGGGTTTTTTAGGTGTAAAGCTTGTTAAAGAATTTTAACCCCTTTTGTAGAAAAATTTACTGCAAGCATAATCAGATCCTATCCATGCCGTCTTTTTTTCAAAGAGATGGTCACGAAATCTCTATTGCTTTATCCCAAAAACAAAATTTTTTTTATTTTTTAAATTT
>JBBMOL010002104.1:0-28535 GCA_037954665.1 Laguncularia racemosa
CCCAATTAGCCTATGTTAAGCCAGTGTGAGTCAAAAAATGGTTAGAAGCAAGAAAAAGTTCACCTTGTTACGAGCACGCCTATGCTGGGAACCCGTGCCAAACTGGGCATTGATAATAATGTGTTTCGAAGTAGAAAACCCTTGAGCATGGCCATGCTGACCTTGTTTACGAAGAACTATAAATAGATGCTTACTCCTGCGCACTTTTATAGATATTTATGTCTCATGTATACATACATATACACACGTATGTACGAACACATACACACATATACAACATGTACTTCCACACCTGAAAAGTACACATATTCACACAACGTATATGTACATCTACTTGTACACACACATGTATCATGATCGAATATGGCATATCAAAATCAATCACAACATTGTAGCAATCATGGAGTTTCCCACTCACCTGTTTATGGTCGTCATAGTCCTAGCCGTCATTAGGTGATTCCAACATGTAGTCCCTTCCTTTGAGTATGGTATCAAAGGGTCAGCTACAAGGCTCCATGCAATTTCCATTAGATTTCTCGATCTCTCGATAACTCCTATTTCTTCTCAAACTTCCCGATGCCTTTCCCCAACCTTTCATACACCTACCACACATACTTCACATATACTTCACATCACCAATACATACTTTCCCGCATACTCTACACACATTACACACCTCCCATATCCATACTCACATACCCACACCATACATCATCTCTTACATACCATACGTACACACACAACATGCCATCTTATATGCTTACACACATACACCATATAAACCTTAAAACCCCCAATACACACACCCAAATGCTTGCACACACTACATTCACCTTCCATACCCACACATACATATTCACACCCACACATCATCTCATACTCATACATACATACCCCACATACATCATCCTCAACTTCCATACTTACACACACACATGTCCATATACCATACACTATTATCTACACATACATACATTCATACACGCGTCTCACACCATCACATACACATACACACACATACATCCTCCTACATTCCGCATACCCAATAGCACACTTACATAACACACCCTTACACACATCCTACACACTTTCACCCACACATACATGCATCCTTACACACCTCACAACCCTTCAATCACACATTACACATATACACATCCTTATACACACAAACACGTCCGTTCACCCTACATCTCCTCATACACATACACACAAATCTTCAAATACATCACACCCACCTTCCATATCCACACACATATATTCACATCACAACACCATTTCAATACGAAATACATACATACACACACTACACACTCCCCCTTTTCCCCCTTTTCCCAACATACATACACATATTCCTACACACCATACACATCTTCCTCATCTACGCACACAGCTACACACACTCAAAATCCACACACACCCACACACTCTCACAAAAACCCACATCCTCACTACATACAAACATACCCTCACACACCATCCACCGTCGCTTACACCTTCTCACACACATCATCTTTTTCCTCATCTTCTTCTCTCACTTGTCTTCATGGTTGGGCGTCGTCCTCACGATTGATTGTTGCTGTCCATATCGTCGTTGCTGTGCCATTTGTTGTTGCTGCTGTGGTTGTCTCATGGCCGCCGACGTGGTTGCTACCTGCCACTGTGGTTGCATTCCCCTTCCCTCGTGCGCACACACATACACAGTACAACACTCAACCAAAAACCATGCACCTCCTTTAGAACCCACCAACCAAAGAAATCCGTACCTACTGTTTTCTATTTCTGGTCATTGAACCTCGCTTGGGTGTCGTCCATCGTTGCTGTCCGTTGTTGTGTCTTCAATTCTACATTTTTGCTGTTGGTGTGGTTGTTTTTGCTTCTGTCGTCGTTGGGAAAAGGGGACAAAATAGATACGATGCCAAGCCGTTGTCTATTGCTGTATTATTGTCGTTGCCACCACTGCCCTCGTTGGCTTTCTACTGCCATGATCAGAGTCGCCGTCGCCGGCAGGACGTAGCTAAGAAAACGCAAATCCTCGGAGGTGAATGAGAAGGCAGCTGAAGAAGAAAAAGAAAAAAAAAAGAAAAGGATGAAGGAAGAAGACAACCAGAATAAGAAGAAAAGAAAAGAAAAGGAGGAAAGGAGACGTGCTAAGAAAAAAGAAGAAAGGAAGCAGGAGGAGAGAGAAAAAATAAGAAAAGAAAAGAAGGATAAGATAGAAGACAAATGGGTTGCTACACCGGTGCGACATGACCCTTTTTTTTTTTTTTACGACTGTTAGATATTACATTATATTTATTCATAATGCCCCTATTTTATTATTTTACTCGTGTGTGAGAATATCTTTTAATTTTTATATTTTTAGCTTTTTATTATAAATGCTTACATCTAGCTAATCTAATTATCCCGAACATAAATATTCACTCAAATTTCCATTTAAAATTCCTAGATCTATAATTTAAATTAAATTTTCGTTATTTAACCAAATATCATTAAAAATCACGTTTCAAAAATTTATTATTCTATTTACTTTCTTTAATTGTTTAAAATAATTTTTTGAAATTTTTAGGACTTCACAGTTTTTGCCTATAATGCCCAAGAATGAACCTCTTCCTCGAAACTCTTTTTAAATGCCCTCTCTAAGTATGAATTTTAGCCTCTCTATCCCTTCACCTGCTAATCGCCAATTTTTTCCCCCATAGGGCGATATACCTGATGTAGATTCGTATGCTCAAATATCAAATATTTCGAAAAGGGATTCTAATTCCTTCACACAAACCAAATCGTCAAAAACAATCAAATAACTCCAATTTTTAGGGTTTTCGGGATTTTAGTACTAACGCTTAAAATCAAAGATATAGAAAAAATTTAAATCGATCTATAGATGCCAAGAATGATAAAATTAAACTATTTTGTAATCAAATCATAGAACGATAGAAACCACGTTCTATAAATCAATCACTACGGTTAAAGAATTCAAGAATTTCAATAACGATGCTCGCCACAAATTATATATGAACCAAGAATTTGATAAGAACAATACGAATAAAGTGAAAATCGATTCTAAATATTCTCAAATCTCCAAAAGAAGACTCACACCACTCAAGTGTCTCTGTTTACAAAACAAAAATGATCATCTCCGTCAAAAACCTAAGGACGCCTATTTATATCATCTAAAAAAATTTTTGCGAAAACATTAAGCCGGCCAAAAAAGTCGGTGGCCTTCATTTAAGCCGCCCAAGGCCGGCGGCCTTGAAGTGAACTCGGCCGGCCTTTATTCAAGGCCCGGGTTAAGGCTGGCTAACTTCGCCTTGGGTCCTCTCGATGCCTATGTCCTCCTTTTTTTTGGTGCTCATAATTTCGCTCTTGGGAATCGTATCATTCCCTCCAAAGTTTAAAATGATTCGACCCTCGAATCTGTACGTCCCTCCTGCTACGCCACATAAACAGACTCCTCTTTCCCTTGGGCTTCTTAAGGAAAATCAGTCTTTTTTGTTGTACTTCAGTTGGAACTCATAGGAAGAAGCTTGTATGTCTGGTCTTGTTGCTGACTGGTATACTCATTGGTGGGATCCATCATAACTTGGCTCTGAGGTCATACTGCCAAGGGGCTTCTAAGGATCAAATGTGTAGCTTCCCCTGGGAGCTACATCAAAAAGCAATTTCGTCAGTATCATCACCAATAAGCAACGGAAACGAACTTGCTTGTGTACATGAACAACTCCCGTGGACTCAACCAATGAAGTGCATAAGGTCTTGGATGCTACTCCACCTGCAAACCCAACTTAGTAACCCAGTTTGCTGAAGCAACAATAGTGCAACTGCCTGTGTCAACCACAATCAAACAAGTCTTTCCCTGCCCATGTCTTGATATGGAATAAATTGGGCCCCCTGATTAGGAACAGTTTCATCCTACTGAACCATTACAAGTCTCCCTGTACTAGATTCGCTATAATGTCTTCATCTTCCCCTTTGCCTCGGTACTCTTCTATTTTCTTCCTCACTCTAACTTTTCCCCCTTTATGACCAAACCCTTTTTTTAGGCATTGGGAAGCAATAGGGCCCAAGTCCTAAACATTTTTTAAGATTATTCCCTACTCCTCTTTGTTGGTTTGGTCAAAAACCCTCACAATGATGTTTTTTCCCTTTCCCCCTTTCCTTCTCCCTCTCACCATCATCTTTGGGAAAATTTCTAACACTATCAACCTTTTCAAACCTAATTTGGATGATGACCAAATTGTCATATTTACCTTATGTCTTTATTTCTAAAAAATTTTGAGAATAACTTACGGTCAATCATAACTCTCCATGGATCCAATATGTCCTCAACTCTCTTTGGACATAGAACTTTTTTCAGGAGACAATCAAAGCCCCCCTGCGTTGTTTTTCTATTCCGGGGCATTAGACCATAAGATTTATTTTATTTTGTACTTTTTTTGTTTTATGAACTATTTTGTTTGTTTTTTTGGTTTTTTGGGACACTTTTTTTTCCCTTGTAATTTTCATTTGGGGTTACCCATTTAAAAGTGGCAATTTGTAATTTTGAGCACTTTTTAACCCTAGGAGAGCAATTTAAAAATCTTGTTTTAAAGAAGGCTTGAGGAGGCCATTTTTGCAGAAGAGATTTCATATTCAGTAAATTGGGGTTCCTAATTGTCATTAGACCTTATAAATTTAAACCCAAGATTTTAAATTGTGGCAGTGCAAAACCTTGAAATTGTAGTAGTATCAATTTCATTTTTTTGTGATTTCTTTCTCTCTAGTGTGTAATCTGGGTGAATTGAGAAGTTCTTGGATAGATTTATTCTTATTATTTTCGTTTCTTGTTTTTAAATTTAAGATCCTTTGCATTTAAAATTCGGTTCACTTGAAGAATACCTCTTGAAACGTGATTACATTTGGGGAAAGGGGTTCTTAAATGAAGTTTTTTTTTGAATTTGTGGATTTCATGTGGTTTATATTGATTATGTGATGTTAAAGGATTATTTTTTGGTATCCAAATGCAAAATTGATTTTTGGATTTCATTACATTTTATTGGTTCATCTTTTTTACCCTTTTGGAACCGGGTTTGTTTTTGACTTGAGTTTGTGTTTTTTTGATTTTTTGATTGTGCTTCCAGGGATTTAAGCACATCATTTTTTTGGGTGTCAGAGCACATTTTTGGAAAAGGGTTTTGGTTTTATTTATTTTCAGGTTTAATCATCAATTGGGTGATATAGTGAAAACCGCAAATTGTGTTTTTGTGGGGTTTTGAGTTTGTGAAATTACCTTGGTTTGGAATTCAATTTGTTGTTTGTTGGAGTTAGATTGGAAGGTTGTTGTATCATTTTATGATCAATAATTTTCATGGAAGGGCAGAACATAGAGTGTTTTTAAAATTAAAAAACTTTTGGAATTGCAAAAAACTTCCCATCCTTGCCGTGGCTTGTTGTGGCGTAAGGGGATGTGTACTTGTTTTTTTTATTTCCCATTGAAAATTTCTGAATTGGGAAGTGAAATTTCAGATTTTGCATTGATTTTTTGATGAGTAAGGTTTTATTTGAATTCAAACACATGCTATTAAGTTGTGGAGTTAATGAGTGCTTTTAATTTTAAATTCATTGTTTCCCAATTTAAAAAGGGCTTGAAATTATAAGGGGTTTAATTTAAAATTTAAATTTGCTGCCTTTTAGGGGAATTCGAAAACTTTTTGTGGAAAGAAAAAATTTTATCCTTTGTTGTCATTTTTTGCCAGGGAAGTGGAACCCCCACTTGTTATTTTTCCTTTTTTGTTGTCCCGGGAAGTAACTCATCTTTTTGTTGTTGTTACTTGTGTGTTGCCGGGGTAGTTTGGGAAAATTAAATTTGTTGCCCGGTTTTTGGACGTGTTGTGGAGAAGAGTTTTACACTAATTTGCAAAAAACATAATTGTAAAATTTAAAAGGGTTTTGTTTGTTGTCTTATTTTTTGTAGTTGCTATTGGTGGAGTTAAGGGGAAGTGTATAGTGGAGTGTGTACCCTTGAGTCAAATTGTTTTGAGGATCATATACGGGAGCAAACAACGATGTCAAATGACAGTGTGAATGGGGAATTGGTGTGAACCCAAATACGGGTTTGGGTGGAGGTCAGGGTCTAATGTGGCGGTGGGGAAAACTTTGGAAGAACAACTCCGAACTTACTACTATAGTTGCTACACTGGCAACTAGAGTTGAAAGAATGACATTACCACAACCACCAGTGGTAACCAACCAAAACCACCTCGAGTAGCCCCACAAAACCCTTCGAAAAAGTGATGGGAGGGAATTGAATGAAGGAGGGTGGGAGCATCTTAAAAACGGGGAAAAAGGGTGATAATTTTAGGGCAAACTAAAATCAAAAGGGGTTTTTCGGGCCCCCTGGGGGTTTGGGAGTATGTAAAAACTCAGAGCCTAATTTGGAAAGGGATCACAATAAATTTTAGACTGGGGGGCAAGTCGAAGGTCTTTTTCGAATTTTAGGAATCGATGACAGTACCGGGGCCGTTTGGGCTACTTTGAATTTGTAGGGTACCGCACTCTGGTGGAAGAATTTGATTATCAACAAGCATCGGGGTGGAGAGGCTAAGGTTCAGACCCGGGGGACAGAAAAATTATTGAGGAAAAAGGGTTTTTTCCTAACACTACAAAAAAAGAACTGTTTATGCCACAAACATTGAGGCAAGAGGAAAAAAATGGGTGATTATGTCAGGGGTTTTAGACCGTATGATTTGGTTGGGCGTTGAGCCCCCCAGAGCAAACTATAGCAATTTGTCTCAGGGTCAAAATATGAAATAGCGTGTATTGTTAACTACACGCTATAATACACTTGATGGGCTATTTTGTTGGCCTTAAAAGTAAAGGAAAAGGAGGTCCAATTCTTTTGGCTCCCAAACAGTAGGCCCCCTCTGTTAAAAACCCAATCAGAACGTCGATCGGGGGGAACAAAAACGTAGGGAGGGAGTAAAGGGATGGACACTCTACCCCAAAAATTATGAGAGAAAATTTACCCTTGGGAAAGGGGAAAGAGGTCGGGGCCCCAAAAAAAGGTAGTTTGTTCCCGATCACTATGGAAAACGCGCCAGATAAAAAACTTAAATGCATGGGGTTTAGGCATAGGCTGCATAGTGTCCAAATAATAGGGGGATAAATGTAATGGAAGACACTGGGGAGGGTTTAGGAGATCTAAACAATTGAAACCCACAACACCCACACATCAAAATATTATGAGATCAGACGCAAAAGGGGGCCTGGGTGCATACAGGGGAAAAATCTATCCCTTAGGTACCTTTGGTTACCGGTACTAGACAGAATAAGGGGAGGACTGGACTAAAAAAAGGACGGACAAAAAAAATTTGACCACTTTGGTTTGTTCATACTGGACAAGGAATTTTTTTGCGTCCATGTTTGGATTTCAAAGTACTAACTGGGCAGCAAAAATTGATAATTTTTCCTATTTTAATTTTAAAATGTTATTTTAATATATTTTATATTATTATAACAAAAAAAGATTTTTAACGTTTTAAAAAATTATAAATATTTTAGGGAAAATGTTATTTTAATGAAATAATACATTTTTTAAAAATTTTGAATATGTCACGAAAATATAAAAAACCTTTTTTCTGAACCACCACAATCCATCAAAACCCCTTTAAACAAGTCATTTAAAGGGCTTCAAAATTAGAAAATCCCCAAGTGAGTATTTACCTAGATGAAGTTTTTGCCAATAGAAGGGTTTGGTAAAAAACTAATTAAACTAAATAATCATAAATTAAACAATCTGATTAAACATATGGTCTTTTAAGGAAAAAAAATTATTTTTAGCTAGCATTTGATTATAATACGATAAAAAAATATTGATTTTAAAAAAAAAAAAAAATAAAATAATATAATTTTTTTTTTAAATTTTAAATTTTGGGTTTTATATTTTATAAATATTTTTATAAATTTTTTTTTATTTAGTATATTTTTTATTTTTAAAAAATATATAAAATTAAAAATTAAGGATTTTGCTGAATTTATTTATTTTTGTAATAAAAAAAATTTTATTTTTTTAGATAGTCACGGTTGGAAACACACCCCGGAGTAAACCCTGTATGAAAACAAAAGCCAGGGCATACCGGCATTACAAACGACCCTATGGAATATACACGCCCCGAGTTCACTGAGTCAGGGTAACGGTTTTTTACACCCCATAGTAGGGCCGTGTATCTACGAAGGAAGGATAGTCCAGTGCCGAATTTTTTGTCCGAATTCTACCGGGACTAAATTTTATTTGGGCCCGATTGTTTAAAAGGCAACCAAACGCTGGACAAAAAATTTTTTTCCGTCCAGTACCCCATTCGGGTGGCAACCAAACGCTACCCTTAAAGTTTTTACCGGGGTTTTTTATTTAACTCCCGATACCAGTGATATTCAAGGGAGAACATATTTTATACCCTTGCAAATCAGAGGGAACCTTTTTGTACTCTCATCGTAGTGGTATTGCACAAATTTTTATCTGCGCATTTGGGAGCAAATTAAATGCTACTATCCCACATCCTAGCCTTATCACTTTCATTGGCTGGATAAAACAGGTATAGCATGTTTCCCACAGGGGAAAGGGGTTTCCCGGAATGTCGGGCAGAATTCTGATGAATCCTTGTGATATAGTCCCTATACAGCATTTCCCTTTTCTATTGGGGTTGCCTTGGTTTTAATCATGGGTGTACATGAGGGTTTGAAAAACCTACATTTCAGCATGGCGAGTCACGCAAGTTCTATTTCCAATGACTCCCTCTAAGGTCCGGGCTTTTGAAACAGATCAGAAAACCATCCACTACCATTTTTAGCCGAAGAGTAGGCAACAAAAATACAGGTTTTGTTCCCCAACTGATCCTCTAGATTTTGGGGGAAACTTTCAGAAGCCCGAGGAGATATGGGAAAAATTTTTACACTGTCACCTTTTTAGAACCCAAATTTTGGGTATGATCCAAATTGCTCATATTTACCTTATGTCTTTTTCTAATAAAGTTTTTAGAATAATCTTACAGGTACAATGATAATTCTCCTAGGGTGCCCAAAATGTCCTACAACTCCCTTAGACACAGAAAATTTTCAGGATGCAATCAAAAACCGAGCGATTGTTTTCTTTCCAAGGCATAGATCATGAAGACTTATGTTTTTTTGTATCTGAATTTTTTATGAACTATTTTTTGGGTTTATTTTGGTTTTGGGACACTTTTATTTTTTTTAAATTTTTTATTTAGGTTTGCCCCCTTAAAAGTGGGAATTTAATTTTTTCACTTTTTAAAACCCCAGGGTACAAGTTTAAAAAACTTGCTTAAGAGGGCTTTTAGGAGGCCATATTTTGCAGAATTGAAAGGGTTCAATTTTATTGAAATTAGGGGGCCCAATTGTCATTAGACCCTTTTCAATTTTCAATCCCAAGGTTTAAATTGTGGGATCAAACCTTTTAAATTGGAGTAGTATCAAATTTTTTTTGTTGTGATTTCTTTTTTTCTCTAGTGTGCTATCTAAGGGTGAAAATTTAGATAGTTCTTAGATAGATTTTCTTCTTTTTATTTTCGAATTCTTGTGTTTAATTAAGATCCTTTGCATTTGAATTCGGTTCATCCTTGAAGAATACCTTTTGAAACGTGATTATCACTTGTAGAAAGGAGTTCTTAGAATTGAAGTTTTCTTTTGAATTTGGGGATTATTCACGTGGGAATATATGTGATTAGTGTGATGTTAGAAGAGATTAAGCAACTATAACAACAATTCGAGACCTTCGTGCTAATGTATGAGGAGGATCGAGAGAGAAGGAGACAAGACAGCAACAATTGAGCATGGAGATTACTAGTTGGTCATGAGGAACTTTTGGGTTTAGAAAAGCAGAAGGCCAAATGGATGGAGGAATTAACTATGGGAGGACAAAGAGGCAAGGATAGGTCGGGAAGTCTTTTGGAATGGGGGTAGTTACTTCAAAACATGCAAAGCTCGATTTTCCCAAGTACGATGGAAATGTCGATCCCATTGGATGGTTGAACATATGTGAGCATTTCTTTTGTCACCAAAGATTACAGCAATGGAGATGGTGGAACTATAGCATTTCAATATAGGGGGCGACGCACACCTCTGGTTTTCGAAATTGGAGCGAGAAAAGCCAAAAATGACCTGGGGAAAAGTTCAAATTAATGTGTAACCTCTATTTTGGCCCTCCCTTAAACAGACAAATTGAGCAAACTCTCTAAGTTCAAATTGATTGGAACAATGGAAGCTTACTAGAGGAAGTTCAAATAACTAGTTACCCATACAACGTCCTTGTTATCCAAGATGAAATTGAAATTTTTAAGCTGGTTAAAGGAGTATATAGTAGTAGAAGTCGAGTAACCCAAAAAGCCTATATTTGAATCAACCATGGCTTTAGCTCACTTGTATGAGAGGAGAGGGGTCCATTTCATGAAGGAAGAAGCGACACTAGCCAGAAAAAATTTTATCCCTAATAGTATGAGTAATAAAAGTCCATATATTCGAAAATTGAGCATAACAAAGTTAACTAATCAATGAGAAAAGGGTCTTTGTTTCAATTGCGATCAACCATTCACCATTGCGCATAAATGTAAGAGACTTTTCTGGTTAGAAGTGGAGGAAAGATTCCAATTCTGATAAGTTGTTAGAGGAATTAGAGAAAGAGGAGGATGTTGAAGGGCAGTTAAGATTTCTTTGCAAGCTATGGTAGGGCTCACTCTATCAAAAATAATGAAGGTACGGGGACTAATTGAAGGTCACTCGATATTGATCCCCATTGACTATAGAAGTACTCACAATTTTGTGAGTACAGCTTTCCTCAATCACTTAATTTATAGGTGGAACTCAAGGAATGTTTAAGAGTGGTGATGTTTAAGCTTTACCGCCTGCACTGATGCCGTTCAACCCGACTGGCTAATTTAATCACATCCTCAAGAGTTTGATAATGCTAGAGTTCCACTACATGGCAATGTCCATCTTCGACCCATTGATGAAATGAGCTATGGATTCATCTGATGTTTCCCTGATATCACATCTTGCCACTAATGTCTCAAACTCCTTCACATACTCTTCTATGCTCTTCTTACCCTACCTTAAGGATTGCAACTCCATTAGCATCTCTTGTTTATAGTAGTTTAGAATAAATATACGTCTCATCAACCTTTTCATCAAGGCCCATGAACACACTTTCTCCTCATCAGCCCTACGTCTCTCAGTTCGTAATTTGTCCCACCACAAACTAGCAATTTTCAGAGAATGCTAAAGACGCCATCTTCACCTTCATGCGCTCATCCACTCATAACAGTCAACACCTTTCAACCCGTGGCACCCAATCTAGGAATTCCTTTAGTTTACTACTACCAGTGAAAGGTGGAATTTCAACTTGATGTTTTCAATCCCCTTACACCTGTCAACATTGTTTCCTCTCCCTATTCCTTCCTCTACTAGCATCAGATTCACTACTAGAGTGTCTCCTTCTAATTCCTACACCACTATGGCTTCTTCTATCCCTAACCTCTAATCTCTCCATAATCAATCTAAGATTTCTTGGATTTGATTGAACTCAGCCCTAGTCACAACCTCACCCCCATTATCAACATCATTCCTATTGTTGTTGTTATGAACACCTCTATGCGACGACATCTCTACCCTTTTAATATCAGCAATAGAAATTCACCAAAAACCAAATTCTCAACAACAGCCCCAAACACCAATTCATAGTAATTCAACACCCAACAACATGAATTTAGCAAAAATATTCACAAAACCCCTAATTCTCAACATTATACCAATCACCAATTCTCAGCAATACAATTTACAAAATAAATTTCCAAATTTCCCAACCAACAACGGTATTGAATTAAAACTACAATTGAATGAGAATCAATAGCCTTACCAATTAACCCTCGATCTGATCGAATCCTCGCTCTGAACCCTTACGAATCCAACCTTCGCTCTGATACCAAATGACGTGGATTCGGTATGCTCTGATACCAAATGATTTTGAAAATGGATTCTAATTCCTTCACACAAACTAAATCGTCAACAACAATCAAATAACTCCAATTTTAGGGTTTTCTGGATTTTAGTACTAACGCATAAAATCAAAGATATAGATAAAATTATCAATCTATAGCTGCTAAGAATGATAAAATTAAACTATTCGCAATCAAATCATAGAACGATAGAAAACCACGTTCTATAAATCAATCACTACGGTTAAGAATTCCAAGAATTCAATAACGATGCTCGCCACAAATTCTCTATGAACCAAGAATTTGATAAGAACAATACGAATATAGTGAAAATCAATTCTCAATATTCTTAAATCTCCAAAAGAAGACTCACACCACTCAAGTGTCTCTGTTTTACAAAACAAAATGATCATCTCCCCAAAAAACCCTAAGGACGCCTATTTATATCATCAAAAAAATTTGTGCGAAAACATTCAAGGCCGGCGGCCTTCACTTAGGCCGGCACTAAAGCCAGCGGCCTTCATTTAGGCCGGCTCCAAGGCCAGCGGCCTTGAAGTGAACACGGCCGGCTTTATTCAAGACCGGCTTAAGGCTGGCCGGACTTCGCCTTGGGTCCTCCCGACGCCTATATCCTCTTTTTTTTGTGCTTGTATTTTCGCTCTTGGAATCGTATCAATACCCTATGAATTCAACAGTAGCAAGTCGAACTCTGGTGTTATCATTTATCTCATAACATTCAAAAAGGCTCTCAACCTTATCCTCCCAATCTAGATAGTCATCTGTTGAACCCTTGCCATCAAATGAATGCATCTACAACTTCACATATTCTAAGCCCCTAAGTGGCCCGAAATCTCTATTTGGGTAAAGATTGATCCCAAAGTTATCATCCCTCTCCTCCCTATAGGGATGATGATCTCTTTCCATTCTCCTTTCCATGTTTCCTCCTCCTATTGTTCCCTCTCTCTGAATGTTTTATGGAGCTACTCTTGGTAATGCCTAAGGATTTTCCACTGGTGGTTTGTGGTATTACCATCCTGTCTATCCTTGTTTCTAGTGTAGTAACAATGGTAGTGAGGTCCTGAAGCTGTTCATCCAAAGTTTCTTCTACCTGCAATATGATGAGCCTGTCCTCCACCAACTTGGCTATTGGCCTCATTGCCAATCCCCCCATTCACACTGTCATTCGACATGCTTGTGGATGTGATTTGCTAAAGTATAACCTCAACAATTTGCAACACACTCTCTTCACAACACCACATCACAATAACACGTTTAGATAACAACACACACATACCTTGTATGCCTACGGTGCAACAAGTCACTAAAACAATAAATACTTCTTGACACTTTCAAGTATAGTAAAATAAATGAAACACAATTTAAATACTTCCAAGTAGTTAAGATATTGAATTCAACTAAGCAAGTGTTTAAGTAATGAGACTCAATAACTTTCACAGTTAAATGCTTGTTTTTTAATTTCAAACTTCACTACTCAATTTCCTTTCTTAGTCATGGTTCACACTCACGCTTTAGTCTTAATGTGCAACACCTTACACACACACAACTCCACAAATTCACATCGTCACACATACCACACACATACACGGTGCAACCACTTCAACCACCACTACACACACAACACCTCACTCACGGTGCAATTTCAATCACCACTACACACACAACCACAAACTCACCACTCACGGCAACAATAAGATTTAAAATTTCCCCACTTTGAATGCAACATTCTCCACAATGGTAAGAAAAATTTAAAAAATTTCAAATAACACTCATTAAATGCTATTCAATTGAATTGTTTCAAACTTAAAGAAGGTGTTTGAATTTCAAATATCTTCTTCATCTCCATATAATGCAAATCTGGAATTTACAAACAAAAATTGCAATTTCTGAAATTACCAACACAATTCACTCTTCTATGTTTTCAAAAACTTCACTTTTCCCAATTGATCTTCAAGAACACTCCTTTCTTACTCATGGAAATATTCAAGACAAAGGAACTACAACAAGATCTCCACTTCTACTTCAACACTTAACAAATATAACACAAAAAAAACTGAAATCAAGTACTTCATTCCACCTCAACACTTTGGATCAAGAAGTAAAAATTAAAGAACCCTAATTTCAAATGAAGATCAAGAAATTCTCTTCTCAAAAACCAATGCTCTGATACTAAAAGATGATGTTCCTAAAATCTAATTGCAAGAACACCAAAAACCCATTTCCACAAGATGGCATGATATCAAAAATCAAATGAACCCTAATTGTATAAAATTTAAATGACTATAATGCCAAATTATAATGAGGATCACTTGTAATTTGTAATATATGAAAAGGATAACAAAAAGATGACCGAATTCCCAAATTTAAAATTTGGGAATTGAATTCAAATCTGAAAATTTTGGACCCCTAAAACACGTGAACAAGAAAAAAGGTATCACAACAATCTCAACTAGATATAACGCACTAGAAATAATTGGAAGCAACTTAAGAAGAATTGATATAACTTCAATACTCCTTTAAACCAATCTCACCACAATTTTACACTTGAAATTGATAAGAGATCAATTTGCTAGCAAGGACACTCCTCACGATAAAGTGTATGATTTTTCTAAATGTTCAAAAATTTTTATACAAACCCTAATTAGCAAGTATTTATATTTGCCCAATTAAGGTAAAATCACATGAAAATTACAACTAAGCCACTTAGGTGGCCGGTTCTAAACACCGTTACAAGTAAATCAAAAAATTCCAAAAAAGAATAAAAAGTGACTGGTCCAATAAAAAAAATACCCAAATACCAAAAATAGTCTTTAAAGAGTGTTCTTCAAGTTAATTGAGTTTATTGCAGGCGTTGGAGTGAGTCCAATGATGTTCCTAATTTGGATCAACAGTATAGGTTATTGGCATCTCGTAAAGACTGACCACTATACCTACTATAGTGTAAATCAAAAACATTATTAATAAAGAAATGAACCATGTGGACAATTTGGATCATATATCCAAATCAAGTTCCCCGACTACTAGGGGCCATAGGGTAGATTCCCATCAATGAAAGTTTAGTTATAAATTAATCCCCAAGAAATGCAATCCCTTCCTCCTTAAACAATAATCATGACAAAGGTGAAGAATAGAAAGATCAAGTTTGAAATTTCACTTTTAATTCCATAACAATAAAGGTATATCACACTACAATCACTTATAATTACTTCAATTCTACTTCAAATAACTTAATTAAAAAATGGAAGATCAAAAACCCTGATTCCCAAATTTAAAACACACAATTTCCCCTTTTCAAAACCCTTGCTCTAATACCAAAATTATGATGTGCCTAGTGTCCAATCACAATTACACAAAGCCAATTAGAGAATCAACTAAACATAATTCACAAAAAAAGGCATGATTCCACTTCCACAAAGAACCCTAATTTCATGAATCAAATTGCTTTAATACCAAATTTTTAATGTACTTAATTGGAATTCCAATACCAATAAAGAAACAAACACAATTGATTCCAATTTCCAACTAAATAGCATGAACCCTAGATTGAAAATGAAACCTAATTGCGTGGAAACAAGACCAACATAAAGGTAACTAATTTCTTACCAGATATTTGCACTAGTTAGAATTAGGAATCAACTATTTGTTGATATTACTCACAAAAAAATCCAAGTCCCACTCGCCACAATCCTAGAAGAAGTTGATAAAAGTCTTATGAATAAGAGAAACGTCTCTCCGTTCTGTGAAATGGCAGCCAAATGTATGTGTCAAAATTTTTTATTCTAACCCTACTTTGTAAGTATTTAACTTGCTCTAAATAGGGTAAAATTTTAAAAAAAACAAAATTACAAGAAAAAAAACCTAAAATGGGTTTTAACAACAAAGGACAATTAAAAAATAACCCCTCAAAAGGGGCCCATTCTTCATTCCATGGAACAATTTTTTGGACCGTTCTTTTGTTTGATTAGGCCATGAATACCCAAAATTTGATCCTTAGGAATTTTACTCCCCCGTCCTATCAATCGATAAATTTACCTCACAATGCAAAGACAAATTGTTATTAGAAAAAAAAATAATTGTGGATTTTAAGGCCTCATTTTTTGAATTTTTTTTGATGAAGGACGAAAATTTTTAATTCTTAGATGTTTAAAGTTCTTTTTTTTGTAAATCGAGGTAAATCTTTTAAATTTTTGGTATTAAAGCAAAAAAGTATACTTTCGGGTGATGGGGAACCTATCACGAAGAAATCAATCGGATTTATCAAGAAAAAAAAGGAAAAACCCACTTTTTCCCCCATCACCCCCCCTACAGGGCGATGGAACTTTGGGGCCGTATAACCTAGACCAACCACCTCCAAAATGCAAGAAGGCACTACCCCCCTTCCTAAAAGCTTTTGGACCCAACGCGACTTAAATTTTCCTGTATTTACCCCTTTTCTTTACTTTGTACATTCTATATAATTATTTAAGTGGAGAGAAAAAAAAGGGGTAACTTGGGGTTTTATTTTTAAAACATCACCTCATTTTCTTTTGGAACAACAAACAAGAGGGTCATTATTTAACCAAAGCATTTAAGATTCAAAAATCCGGGTGGAAATCATGAACTCTAGTTGCTCCCCTATAAATTTGAAATTACATTCCTCTCTATGGGGGAGTAATTAGAGATCTAGATCTTTTTTTAAAACCATTCTCGTCATGTGATGAAGGATTGATCTTAATGAAAAATATGATGTTCTTTTTTTCTTACTTGTTCTTGATGTGTATTTTAGATTTATATTTCTAGAGTATAACTATGTTTGATTTCTTTCAAGTTGTTTGGGAAAATTTGCTTGTATATTAGATCTAAGTGTGATGAATGAGATTTGATCGTTTTTCTGGACAGATAGCAAAATCTTTTGTTTCCCAACCGAAAAATGAAAAAGTAAAGTGCTTCGTGCAATCCTGGGTTGCTTTTGGTTGAAAAGATTCAAGGGATAACCTGGATTAGATAAGTAATAGAACTATTGGGTTGACTAATAAAAACCCACAGCTTAAAACGGATTTTTGATCTTTCGTTTCTAATGATTCCCATGGCATAAATGGGATTAAGAGAGGTCTAGGTTGCTTATTTTTTTGTTTTAAAAAACCGTGTTTGTTAAGTTCCTTTTCTTTCCCTCAGTAGATTTTAAAATTTGTCTTTTTTAGTTAAGTTCATTAAATCATTTACCGCCTTGATCGGTTAGATAATAGGAACACGTAAATATTAGAATTGGTAAATTTTTAAATTTTCCCTTTGGGAACGATCCTGATTTCGAAAACTATATTACGCCGATAGGTGTGCTTGCCTATTGCAAAATTGGAAAAAAAAGACGGTTTTAAAAAATTATTAAGTCGATCCGAAACGATCAATTTTTTTGGCGCCATTACCGGGGAAGTATAAGGATTTCCCCTTTATTAAGAAATTTTTATTTATTAAATTTTAGCCTTTTTCTTTTTTATTTTTTTTTTTATATTCATCTGGTTGTTTTGAATAGTGAATCATAACTTTTTAATCTTTTGAAGTGAATGACCAGAGGCCATTCCAGGAATTTGTTAACTTCAACCCAAAACCCAAAAGGGTTTTATTAAAGATCAAGAAGAGAGGAAAGTTTAAGGCAAAAGCTTCTCAACAAGTCAAGGGAAGACCCCCCAAGGGGGAAGATGGAGAATGTACCAAAAGATAATCCGGTTGAAAACCCTTTGCCCCCCATCGATATTTAAAAATAGGGAAGAGTAAATGGTTTTCCAAAAACCAATTTAGATTTTCTCGATTAAATTTTAAGGTATAACCCCAATATTTAAAACCCCACGGGTTCGGGCCCCCCAAATTTTCGAGATAAAGCCAGTATGATCAAGATGGTTAAAGTAATGTGTTGAAGGATTACAGGATGAAGACCCCACAACACATGTTCACTCTTTCTTAGAGTTGTGCAACACTTTCAAGTTTAAGGGGGTTTAGCGAGATGAAAAAAGGTTTTAGACTTTTCCCTTTTTCCCTTTAAAAGGGGGAAAGCTGGGATGGTTGGGGAAACTTACCTAATAGTCCTCACACAGGGGATGATTTATAAGCTTTCATGGACAATACTTTCCTCCTCAAAGACTGCCAAACTCATTTGGAATACAAGGATTCTATCAAAAGACTCAGAAACTCTTTTTAAGGCAGGGGGAAAGATTAAAGGAATCTTGAGAAAATGTCCGCATCATGGGATTCCCGAATGGTGGCAAGTTCAGTTATTTTACAATGGGCAAATTTTATCAGACAAAGCAAAGTTTAAGCAGCGCTGGTGAGACTCTAAAACAGCAAACCCCGAGGAAAGTTAGTCTTTTTGAAGACATGGCCGAAGACGATTAGGGGGCTCCGTGGCCGAATTAAAAAAGAAGGATCCTAGGTTATGGGAGGGCGTAGCCTCTAATACTTGCTAGTGATACTTAGCAAGAAAATAAATCAAATTCACCTCTCTCAAAAGCAGCAACTGTAGACCCCTTACTTTGATGAGGGAACCGACACTGCCTTGTTGATTATGTGGGAATTTCTTTCGTCCCAAAAAAAACCAATAGCAAATTTATAACCCGGGGTTGGGGAATCCCCCAACTTTCATGGAAAAAAACAACAACAAATACAAAGGAAAAAACCCTAACCCTCCTCCAGGCTTTAAAAGACACCTGGCCAATCATCAAAGTCTGGGTTGAGGAGTCCCTGACTAGCTGTAAAAGTTTCAAAAAAAGAGAAAAGTCCACCCACCAGATTTTGAAAAATAAAGGCCCACTCTTTAAAATCATGTGCATTATTCCAACCTAGAACAAGTGGGGCAAATGGCCAAACTTCTATCAGAAAGCCTCAGGGTCACTCCAAAAAACAGAACCAAACCCCTGAGAACATTTTAAGGGCAATAACTTTAAGGGTGGAAAGGAGCTGCATTCCAATTTCAAAAAGAAGAGAACGAGGTATTGAGTCGCCCAAGGACCAGCTCCCATAAAGAAAAAGGGGTAAACCCCTAGATGAGCGAGTTTCCACACAATGCTCATTAAAATAAAAGCCACCATTCCCTACCCACCAGTTTTAAAAAAAGTAAGATTGATGAATAGTATGGGAGTTTCCCTGGAAGTGTTTAAACTTTTGCTTCAACCTTTCCTATTTTTTAAAAGGGTACTGACTCAAATGCCAAAAATAGAAAAATTTTTTAAAGGAAATTTGTTGTCAAAAAAGAGGAAAATTGGAAGATTTTTACTTAATTTTTGGGAGGAGAGGCTAGCTGTGATCTAAAATAAACTACCTAGGAAGCTCAAAGATCCTAGGAGTTTTAAAATTCCTTGTTTATTGGGAATTTATCAAAGGAAAAAAGTTTGGCAATTGGGAGCAAGCATCAACCTTTATGCCTTACCAATATTTAAAAAGTAGGGTTTGGGGAAACCCCAAAGCCAAAAAGAATGAGGGGGTCGCCCTACACCCCCCCCAAAAAAATTTCCCCCAAGGGGGGGAGGGAAGATGTGCTAGTAAAAGCCAGACTTCATTTTTCTAGCAGACTTCGTCATCCTTGAATGGAAGGATTGGAGTTCCCTTATTTGGGAAACCCACTTCTAGCTACGGCAAGGGCTGTGATAGGTGGAGTTTAGGAAGTTGGTCCTATGAGGGGGGAATAAAGAGGTCAAGAAAAGATGCCAGATGTTCTAAAACAAAGTATGCATCATGATGTACATTTTTTTTGTGGATTCCTTGATGTGACGATGTCTGACTATGGGAATTTTTTTGGCTGATGATGAAGGGATTTTTGCTTAAATGAGGGGGGGAGAAAAAGATTCAAAAGTGGGGTATTGAGATAATTGTAAAACTTAATGACCATGCCGAATTAAAAAAGAATAGAGGCTTTGGGTATAAGCCATTCCAACATCAAAAAGTCAAGCGTCAAAAGGGACCCCCTGAATTGGACTAAAACAACTACCAAGTTAATTTTAAATATCATTCTTGGAAGGGGGTTCTAATTTCCCAGTCATCAATCTTCGAATCCAAAAAGGGTAAAAAGGAAAAGCTTTTACTTGTTTTTGGTGAGCTAAGAAAGTTATTGTTGGGAAAGATGGTGATATAAAGCCATTAGTCCCCTCATTTTATCCCATAAAATCCTGTTGGGAAGAGATGTTAAGCTTGTGATCCAACCCCAACGTAGATTAAACCCAAAAACATGAGGGGACGTGGTAAAAAAGGAAGTATAAAACTACTTGATCGGGGATGTTTAAAACCAATCTCTGAAGCCCATGGGTAAGCCCCGTACAAGTCTTCCAAAGAAGGGTGGTAAGACCGTGGGCCAAAATGAAAAAAATGAGCTTTCCCTTAAACGGTCACTGGGTGGGAGTATGCATTGATTATCGAAAACTCAATGAGGGCCATAGAAAAATCACTTCCCTTTCCATTCATTGACAAATGCTGGAGAGGCGGGTTGGGCATTTTACTATTTTTTCCTGGATGGAATGTCCGGGTTTTTTCAAATCCCCATTGCCCCGGAAGACCAGGAGAAGACAATTCACTTGTCCTTTGGGACCTTTGCTTATCGACGAACCCTTTTGGATGTGCAATGCACCAGCCCCCTTTCAGATATGCATTTTGGCCATTTTGAAGCATGATTGAAAATATAGGAGGTTACAGGATATTTTTGTTTAGGGGGACCCCTTTGATGAATCCCTTTGATCATTTAAACTAGTCTTCAAAGAGGAGACAAATCGGGTTAAATTTGGGAAAAGGTCCTTTATGACACAAGAAGGGATTGTGCTAGGCATAAAAAACCCAAGAAGGGAAGAAGGGATGAGGCAAAGGGGAAGCAATATCAAATTCCTCCCATCTTCAGAAAGGCAAAAAGAAGCTTCCTAGGCCATCCCGGTTTTTTATGTCAATTTACAAGATTTTTCGGATTGCAAACCCGATGACAAAGCTCTTAAAAAAAGGATCCCCCTTTTAAATTCACTCAAGGATGTTTTGATGCCTTCAATTTTTAAAGGGAAAAACTTACTCATGTCTTATTATGGTCACCCCCGGTTTGGATTCCCCCTTTCGATTTGGGATGTTGGATGTTGACTAGCTGTTGGGGCTTGCGGGAAAACGAAAGGGATAAATATTTCCCCCCACCCATTAGCAAGCAGACTTTTAATTCCAAAAAAAGAGAATATACAACAACTGAAAAGGAATTATTTGGGGTTGTCTTTGCTTTTGAAAAAATTCCGCCCATCTCTTTTTATCCAAGGTGAGTATATACAAACCCTTTCAGCTTTGAGATTTTTTGCGCGACCCCCAAACCGCCTCATAAATGGCACCTATCCTTGAATTCGATTGGATTAAAGCAAAAAGGGGTTCCGAAAAATTAGTAGGACATCTGTCAAGGGTTTGGGAAAAAATCCACACTTACAAAATTCAATGATTCAGACATCAATGACAGTTTTAGGGAGAGATTGTTTGTGGTGTGCTCTTTTGGAAAAATCTAGCAACCAGGGGGTTCGCTACATCCCCAAATTTATTTAGTGGTGGGGTTTCCCCAAGGACTTAAATTTATCATTAAAAAAAAGTTTTTTCCCGATTTAAAACATACTTTTGGGGAAAGATCCAAATTTTTTCGGGTTTGTGCCGATCAATTAATCGGGGGGTTTGTCTCTCGGGAAGAAGGAGGAAATTTTTTCACTGTTTTTGGCCGATCGGAGGTCATCACAGGGGAAAACCGAACTCCCCACGTTTTGGAGTCGGGTTTTTTGGGCCTTCATTTTTTAAAGATGCTCAAAGTATGTACGCAATGGATAGCTGTCAAAGGGCTGGAAATATGCAAAAAAATGAAAGCCCCAACAATAATCCGAGTGTGAAGGGTTTGACATATGGAGTATTTACTTCATGGGACCTTTTCCCCCCCCCTTTTGGCAACAAGTAATATTGGGTTATGTGGATTAGTAGCGAATGGGGGAAGCACAAGCTTTGACAAAAAAGACTCAGGTAGTGGGAAAGTTCCTTAAAAAGCATTTTGTAGGTTTGGGTCCCACGAGCCCTTATTTTGTGACAGGGCACTCCTTTTGTAATACTCAAATTGAGAAGGGGCGAAAAGATCGGGGTCACTCATAGATTGCCCCCCTATCACCCCCCAAAATATGTAAAGTGGAGGGGTCGAACAGAGAATTAAAGCCATCCTAGAGAAAACTGAGCAACCATAGGGGGAGAAGGGGGGTGAAAGATTGGATGAGGGCCCTTTTGGGCCCAAGAAGCCTTTTAAAACACCGCCGGGGTTACTCCCTATTGATTGTTTATGGGAAGGCATGCCCCCTCCCCCTCGGAATCGAGCATAAAACCTATTGGCTTTAAATCTTTAATTTAGATCTTGAGAAGGCCGGAAATACAAAGACAAATGTAAATTTAAAGAGTTGGATGAGTGGAGACCATGCCCTTTAAAATTTTTTCACCCATAAAGAAAAACAAAGAGGTATCAGATTCAGAAGCAACACCCAAAAAAGTTTTTAAGGAGGGGACTTTGGTTCACTCTTTAATCAAGATTGAATTGTTTCCAGGTAACTAGTCTAGAGGCGGGCCCTTTAGGTAAGGGAAAGTCTTTCCCCCATGGCGTGGTTGAGATTGAACACCCCGACAAGGCATCTTTAAGGGAAATGGCCAAAGGCTTAAATTTACCATGGGAACAAAGGGGTTTTTAGAGAAAAGAGGTTCTCTCTTTCCCCCATCCCTTTTAAGTGATTTCAAAAACGTCGACTAACGACTTTAAACAAAGGGCTTTTTGGGAAGGGTATTGGGGCCTATCTCTTTATTTTTTCTTTTTCTTTTTCTTTTGCAGTATATGTTTGTTTGTCTTTCCTCCTTAACATTTTTATTTTATAGAACCCTGTTTTGGATCCTCTACAACTTCCTTAAAATAGAGAACTTTGAGGATTTTTTTTTTTGTGAAGGGGAGGGTTAACCATGAGGACTTGGGAGGGCATCTCGGGTTTAGGGAAATTTACCACTTTCATTTCAAAGGTAAATACAAAACCAAAAAAAAAAAAATTTGCGATACGCCCCCCTACACCCCTTTTAAAACAGGGATATGACGCAAAACCCCCCCCCCAGGGTTCCCCAGAGGGCACTACGCCCCTTTTCCCTATAGGGTATATGGGCTGAAACATGTGCACCCTTTTAAAAAAAAAAAAATAAAAAAATAAAACAAAAACACTCCCTTACTCTCTCATTTTATTTTTTTCCCCCTTTCACTACATCTATCTCTTTCTCTTTTCCTCGATGTCTCACTTCTTCATAGACACACATAAAACTTCACAAAATCATCTTCTTTTTCCTTTTTCCCCCTTCCCCGGCGCGTTAAAAGGGATGTTCCCTCTTCCTTTCTCACCATTTTCTTTCCCAAATTTGGATATGATCTTGCAGACTACTACACGCAAGAGGGGCGGTTATTTTCGTTTTTTGGGTTTTTTTTTTTATTTATTCCCTTTTTTTCACTTCATTGGTATTAGGATTATAATTTTTTTTGCTAGGGGGTTTTGAAAAGCAGTGTTTTTCAAATTTTGAAAGTAAATTTGGGGTTTCCTCATCAATCCCTTTCCAATTGGTATTAACAAGGGTTTTTGTGTTCTACTATTCTTACCATTTTATTGTGAAAAAAATCCTTCTAGACATCAATTTTCCCCTCTCAAAACCATAACTTTACGATTTTTCAGTTAGGATATGGGTTTTAGGGAAGCACTATAAGTCCTTTATGTCTCAAAACCACTTTGAAACAATACAAAACCAATTTAAAGACAAACAAAAAATGTCAATAAATAGTCTCAATTTGCATGAAAAAAGGGGGTCAAATTTCCCAAAGATGAACAAATCTTCCAATGAGGATGTGAAAATTTAAGTATTCAAATTAGATTGCCTGATACCAAAAAGATGATGGCAACACACTTAAAACCGTCCAAAAAAACTTAAGAATAACTATCTCAAGTCAAAAGGGAAAATCGGGTCCAAAAGGCACTTTTAAAGACCCTAATAATGAAAGATGAAATCAAATGTCCAAGTTTAATCAGAATACCCAATGAAAATGCCTTCTAACAACACTTAATTTCATGTAACCACGCAAATAAAACCTTTAATTTGACAAAGGGGGGAAAACCCTAACAAAACAATCCTTTTTTCCAAGGGGAAAATCCTTATCAAGGGAAATCCTCAAGAAAATCGGATCAATTTGATAATTCCCTTTAATAATAGAATTCATGATTAACAGCTAGTAAATTTTAACCAAAAAATATCTCAATTTAACCCCAGATATGACACACTAGAGAAGAAAAGAAATCACAACAAAATGAAATTGATATAATCCCAATTTTAGTGTTGCACTCGCCATAATTTTAACTTTTTGGGGTTGAAATTGATAAGAGAATTGGAAATTTGGAAAACCTAAACCCCCTACGAAATGTGAAGTTTTTTCTGCAAAAATTTGCCCCCCAAAAACCCCCCCCCCAACAAGTATTTTACTTTCTTTCAGGGTTAAAAAGGCACAAAATTACAAGTTTTCCCCTTTTAAGGTGGCTAACCCAAAAAGAAAGTTACAAAAAATAAAGTCCAAAACCAAAATACAACAAAAATATTCATAAAAGAAGAATTTTTAAAATAAATGGGCTTCATGATGCCGGTTTTTTCTATAGGGGTCATCGGGTCAAATCATTGCCCATTCAATCGGTCCATTTGTAACCCCCAATCTGGTCTAAGTGAGTTTTTCCATTGCCCCGTAAAGCATGTAAGTATTCCCTTTGGGAAAATAAAAACATAAATAAGATAAAAAGGTTAGTAAATGAAAAAATTCCGGGGTCGATTTTTCTCAAAAGGGGTCTCATTGCCAAGATTCGAAATCCTTTAGTTCTTGCCCCAATGAAGGTCTTGTCGGTTTTTATTCCTATCTTTCCTCGGCCCCAAAAAGATTTGTCCCAAAACTAGTAGATAAATGCAAAAGAGACTTTGTTTTTTTCCTATAAACCCTCTGAAGAAGTATCTCTGGCAATCCCCAAAATTTAAATATAAGGGGGTGTTTTTTTTTTCCTCCCTTTCCAGGATGTATCTCTTCTGCAAAACCCAAAAAATGACCATTTCCACTAAAGTTCCCTGTATCACCTGTTCCACTGAAATATTTCTCTTTTTTTAACTCATTTGTTGTTCTGTCCCTGGTCTTCTAAAGGTTGGTCCAACTGTCATTTCCCTTGAAACCTTGAAAGGGGAACATAATTGTCTCTGAACAGTCTGCTCTCGGTGGGCGCTCGGACTATGTCATCGGATCCTTGAAGGTTGGCACATCGGTGTCTGACAAATTTTTTGCTCTAAGGGTTGGCTCATTCACTAGACCCCAAAAACCTTTTAAGGTTGGCATATTGCGCCCCGCAAATTTGGTCCTCCCAGTCTGGGAATCCCTTGTGGAACCCCCACCATCAAATGAAGGAATCTGTACTCCCCACACTCTGTCCCTGAGGGTGGGCTAAATTCCCCGCCGGGTATGGATTAAGCCCCAAATTACACTCTATCTTCCCTAAGAGCATGATAATCTCCTTTTACCTATGGTACCTGAAAAGGGTTTCCCCAGGTGGTGGTGGCAATGTCATCCTATCAATCCTTGTTGCTAATGTAGCAACAAATTTGCTAAGGTCCCCCAAGTTGTTCATCTAGAGTTCTTCCATTTGTATTTTGAGCTTGGGCTGCTACCCACTGGGTAATGGCCTCATTGCCAAAGTCCCATTACACTATATAGAAAGTTTGTGGATCATTTTTTCTAAAGTACAAAAAGTAATCTCAAATAATTTGTAGCACCTCCCTTCACTTCACCACGCACAATAACAGTTTTGAAACCACACACACATTGTCCACTCACGGGGAACAAGTCACCCTGCAATAAATATTCTTATCACTTCAATATATTAGACTAATGAAGACAAATAAAAATTCTAAGTAGTTTTGAAATTAAAATTTAACTCACAAGTGTTTAAAATAAAATTTTAATACTTTTACACTTTAAAGTTTTTTTTTGAATTCAAATTCCTATTTAATTTTTCCTTTTTTGCCACGGTTTCACCCTACAATAACCACAATGTTCAGCACCTTCACTACACAAAACTCCACAAAAATTCACCCCCACAATACCTCAATCACGGTGCAACCAAATTTACTACAACATATAACGTTGTAAATTTTTTTTTTTTTTTTTTAAAACTCTTAATCAATACTTTAAGGTTTTACACGTCCTTTCCACTACACAACTCCCATTCACACCATAACCACAAGCATGGACAATAGAATTCAATTTTTTAAACACTCCATTAAATGCAACCTTCTCCACAAATGGTAAAAAAAAATTCAAATTAAAAAACACTTATTCAAAGCTACTCAATGAATTCTCTCAAACTTAAAGAAGGTATTTGAATTTCAAAAAGGGTGCTTATCCTTCCCCACACTTCAAAACTGGATTTTCAAAAGCTCCAATTCCGAATTGCAAAGGGTTCACAAACCTAATTCAAGCCTTTCCCAAATTGTAACAATGAATTCAAAAATTTAAATAGCAAACATTAAAACCCCCAACTTAATTGCATATGTTTTTAATTCCAAAAAATTCCTTTCTAATCAATATCAATTAATCTGCAAATTGTACTCCCCCAATTCAGAATTTCACAATGGGAAATTAAAAAACAAAAACACAAAATCCCCATGCCATAAGTAGTCAGGGAGAATTTGGGAAGTTTTTCAAGTTCAAAAGTTTTGAATTAAACAACCCTTTTGCTTCTGCCCCTTCCACGAAATTTAGTGATCATAAAATGATAAACAACCCTTCCCAAACCAACTCCAAAAAAAGCAAATTAAATCCCAAGCCAAAGTAATTTCGCAATTAAAACAAAACAACAACACAATTTCGTTTTTTCCCCTTGACAACCCCAATTGTTGATCACTTCCCCCGAAATGAATAAAACCCAAATTCCCTTCTCTCAACAAGAGCTCTATCCAAAAAAATGATGTGCTCAAACCCCTTTTTAAAACACATACAAAAACCAATTTTGAAAGACAATCAAACAAGTCAATCAAAAAAAGTCTCAAGCATGAACAAGGGGGTCAATTTCCAAGAATGTACCAACTTTCCAAAGAGGTGTGATAAATCTTAAGTACCAAATTAGATTGTCGTACAAAAAAAATGATTTGCCTAACAACTTTAAAAACACGCCAAAAACTTAAGAAAAACTTCTCAAATCAAGGGAAAAAACGGGTCCAAAAATGGCACTTTTCAATGAACCCTAATGATGAAAGATAAATTCAAAGTCCCTTGATATAATAGAATACCACAATGAAAATGCCTTCTAACAAAAACTTAATTTCAGTAATCCCGCAAATAAAACCTTTTAATTTTACAAGGAGAAACCGTAACAAACAATCCCTTTTTCCAAAGGTGAAAATCACGTTATCAAGGGAAATCCCCAAGAAGAATCGGATCATTTTATAATTTCCTTCAAAAAAGTAAGAATTCGTGAAACAACTAGTAAATTTTAACAAGAAATTCTCAATTCAACCCTTGATAAACCTAGAGAAGAAAGAAATCACAACAAAAGAAATTTTATATAATCACAATTTTAAGATGTTTCCTCGCCCAAATTCAACTTTTGGGGTTGAAATTGATAAAGAATTTGGAATTAGGAAAAACCCTTTAACCCTTCACAAATAAGTTTTGTTCTGCAAAAAATTGCCCCCCAAAAAACCCCCTCTTTGGGAAGTATTTTTTATTTCTAATTCAGGTTAAAAAGTGCTTAAAATTACAATTTGCCATTTTTAAGGGGTGGGTAACCCTTAAAAGAAAGTTTCAAAAAATAAAGTTTCCCAAAACCCAAAAAAAAAAAATATTCTAAAAGAAGAAATATATAAATAATGGTCTCATGTGCCGGTTTCTATAGGGTCCATCGGGTCAATCATTGCCGACAAGTCGATCCCCTAGTAACCCCCAATTGGTCTAAAATGGTTTTTCCATTGCCTGTAAAGATGATAAGTATTCCTGTTGGAAAATTTAAAAAAAAAATAAAAAATAAAAAAGGTTAGTAAATGAATAATCCAGGGTCGATTGCTAAAAAAAAGGGGCTCATTGCCCAAGATTCGAAATCCCTTTTTTCTTGCCCTAAAGAAAGGTCTTGTCGGATTTTTTTCCCATCATCCTCTTGTTCACCATAATGGTTCCAAATTTTAAATGATTGCTTGATTTGTTTCCCTTCAATTTAAACACATGCATTTTACAATTATACTCTCCCCCATTAGTGGAATGATGTCAATATCCCCTTTCTAGACTATCTTTTGGCTCATGCATTCTATCCTTGCATCATGTTTTTAGGCTATGTACTTCACTCTTTCACTAAAAAATGCCTTTTTGTAAACTCATCCCTTTGCATGGTGGAATAGCAAGTAAGAACATTTTGTGCCTTATTTTTTTGAGTTAAATCATTAATAGCCCCCAAGAACAAAAGCACAAAGGAAAGAAGCAAACAGAACAAGGGGGGGAGTATA
>JBBMOL010002105.1:0-28504 GCA_037954665.1 Laguncularia racemosa
AATGGAGTGCAGTACTATCAATGCTACACCCGCACAAGTAATTTCAAATCAAGTTACCAAATCATACGCTATGCATGAACAACCATATGAATGCAATATCTCACGTGGTTTTTCGGTAACCAACGTGAAGTCTAAGGTTTACGCCCCTCTTGACCTTGGGTTAGGGATTTCAGAGCCACCATCAGTGCCTAGGTCTCATTACCCGATTTAATTATCTTATCTCTTTGATAATTTAAATATCTTTTAAACCTTGATATCATCAACCCGAGTGTTCCGATACACTGAGCGCTCCCGTGCCTCATGCACTAAGTAACACCCTCAAGGACCGGTCGAACTCGGAACCATCAAGGCGCGACAATCTGATAGGAATAAAAATCCGACAAGACCTATCATTAGGGCAAGAACTGAAGGATTTCAAATCTTGGCGTTGAGGGCCCATTTTGAGCAGATCGACCCCGGAATTATTTATATATTAACCTCTTTTCTATTATTCTTGTATTGTGTTTTCCAATAGGCACACTTATTATATTCTATAGGGCAATAGACAAACTCCCTCAGACTCAGCTTGTGGGTTATCCATGAACCGACCTGAACCGACGATGAGTTGGGCCGATGGATCCTATAGAAGACCAGCATCTTGAAGACCATTTCTTTTATATATTTATTCTTTTATGAACTATTTTGGTTGTATTTTGGTTTTGGGACACTTTTATTTCCTTGTAATTTTCATTTAGGGCTAGCCACCTTAAAAGTGGCAAACTTGTAATTTTGAACACTTTTTAACCCTATGAGTAGCAAGTATAAATACTTGCTTAAGAGAGGGTTTGAGAAGGCTAATTTTGCATAACAAACACTTCACATTTCGTGAGAGGTCTTAGGGTTTCCTAATTCCAAAATTCTCTTATCAATTTCAATCCCAAGAAGTTGCAATTGTGGCGAGTGCAACATCTTGAAATTGTGAGTTATATCAATTTCATTTTGTTGTGATTTCTTTTCTTCTCTAGTGTGTCATATCTAGGGTTGAATTGAGATATTTCTTGGTCAGATATCCTTGTTGTTATTCACGAATTCTTGTGATTATTTGAAGGAATTATCATATTGATCCAATTCATCTTTAAGGATTTCCTTGATAACGTGATTTTCACCATTGGAAAGGGATTGTTTTGTTACGGTTTTTCTTTGTCAAATTGAGGCTTCATTTGCGTGGATTACATGAAATTATAGTGTTGTTAGAAGGCATTTTCATTGAATTATTCTGATTATATCATTGGTTGTTTGAATTTCATCCTTTCATCATTAGGGTTCATTTGAAAAGTGCCATTTTTTGATCCGATTTTGCCTTGACTTGAGATAGTTTTTCTTAAGTCCTTTGGATGTGCTTTTAAGTGTGTTTAGGCACATCATCTTTTTGGTATCAGAGCTCTTGTTGAGAGAAGGGAATTGGTTGTATTCAATTTTGTGGAAGTGGTCATCAATTAGAGTTGATCTAGTGAAAACCGCAATTGTGTTGTTGTTGTTGTTTGAGATTGTGAAATTACTTTGGATTGGGATTTGATTTGCTGATTGTTGGAGTTGATTTGGGAAGGTTATTATATCACTTTGTGGACACTAATTCACGTGGAAGAGCAGAAGTACAAAGTGAAGTTTACTTTAGCAATTTTTTTGAAATTGTGAAACTCACCAATTGTTGCCGTGAAGTAGCTTGTGGCATGAGGAGTTGTGTTGTTTGTTGTCTTTGAATTCCATTGTGTAATTCTGAATTGGTGAAGTACAATTTGCAGATTACATTAAGTTTGATTAGTAAGGAATTATTTGAATTCAAATCATATGCAATTAAGTTGTGGGAGTTAATGATTGCTTTTTGAATTTGAATTCATTGTTACCAATTAAGGAAGGCTTGCAATAAGTGAAGTTATTTGAATTTCAAATTGAAAGTTTCTGCCTATAGTGGGATTCGGAATTCATTTTAGGAAAGCTACTTATTGATCTTTTGTCTTCATTATTTGCCGTGGAAGTTGAAGACTACTTGTAATCAATAATCACCTTGTTGTTGCCGTGGAAGTAATACATCATTATTGTTGTAGTTGCTTGTGTGTTGCCGTGGAGTGAACTTGTGGAAATTAAAATTGTTGCACCGTGATCTTAAAAGGTGTGGGGAATATTGTTCATGTGTTGATTGAGTTGAATTCCACAATGTCTAGTGAAATGCTTCAATATGCTAATGTATTGCGACGCTCATTAAGTACACTTGCTAGTAAGGAGGAAGAACAAAGGGAAAATTTGTTCCACACTTCTTATAGGATACAAGGAAATTTGTGTGTCCTAATAATAGATGGTGGTAGTTGTACTAATGTAGTAGCTGCATCGTTGGTATCGAAGATAAAGTTTTCAACTATTCCACATCCTAAAACTTATAAACTACATTGGCTTAACGATCAAGGGAGTTTGTATGTTACCCAAAGAGCTAGGGTACCCTTTAGTATAGGGGACAAGTATTGTGATGAAATTGAGTGTGATATCTTGCCCATGTGTGCATCTCATATTTTGCTTGGTAGACCTTGGTTATATGATAGGAGGGTCTTACATGATGGCTTCAAAAATACATTTTTGTTTCAAAAGGAGGGTAAGCGAATTATTCTAAATCCTATGCCACCTTCAGAGGTCCATAATGTCCAGCAACAGATTAATCGACCATCCGAGGCTAAGAAGGCTTTGATTCAAAATAACGTCTCTGAGGGGAAAAAGGTATTGTTGATGAAACAGAGTCAGATGAGTCAATCATTAGAGGGCCAAACTATTCAGAGACAGTTATGTTCACCTTCAGAGGTTTTAGAGGGTAATGAGCAGTTGGGCCAACCATTAGAAGACCCTGAGGATCAGCATCATATAGATGAGTTAGAAAAAGAGGAAACAAAATCAATGGAATGCGTTGAGACAGGGGAGACATCAGTAGATAATGGGTCATTATTTGTGTTGCAGATGAGATACATCCTAGCAATGGAGGAGAGAAGACAATCACCACCTGTAGTATTTCAAATATTAGGATTCTGCAGAGATATTTCTTCAGGTGACTTGCTAGGAGGAAACAAAGTCTCTACTGCATTTGATCTACTAGATTTGAGGACAAATCTTTTTGAGGCCCGAGGAGATGATAGGAATAAAAATCCGACAAGACCTATCATTAGGGCAAGAACTGAAGGATTTCAAATCTTGGCGTTGAGGGCCCATTTTGAGTAGATCGACCCCGGAATTATTTATATATTAACCTCTTTTCTATTATTCTTGTATTTTGTTTTCCAACAGGCACACTTATTATATTCTATAGGGCAATGGACAAACTCCCTCAGACTCAGCTTGTGGGTTATCCATGGACCGACCTGAACCGGCGATGAGCTGGGCCGATGGATCCTATAGAAGACCGGCATCTTGAAGACCATTTCTTTTATATATTTATTCTTTTATGAACTATTTTGGTTGTATTTTGGTTTTGGGACACTTTTATTTCCTTGTAATTTTCATTTAGGGCTAGCCACCTTAAAAGTGGCAAACTTGTAATTTTGAGCACTTTTTAACCCTAGGAGTAGCAAGTATAAATACTTGCTTAAGAGAGGGTTTGAGAAGGCTAATTTTGCAGAAAAAACACTTCACATTTCGTGAGAGGGCTTAGGGTTTCCTAATTCCAAAATTCTCTTATCAATTTCAATCCCAAGAAGTTGAAATTGTGGCGAGTGCAACAAGGAGAAATCGTGAATAATATCGATTCATCTTTGTTGTTGTTCATTTCTTCTCTAGTGAGTCATATCTAGGGTTGATTTGAATCTTTCTTGGACTTATTAGTGATTGTAATTCGTGGATAATCATCTTGTAAAGGTTGATTGTTCATTGAGATTGAATGCTTCTTAGTGATTGGCGTGAATTGGCATTATTGGAAAGATTTGAGATCACGGTTTTTGTGCTTGTCTTATTGCTTCCTTTTAATCTGATTTTACATGAACTTCATCTTCTCTTGTGGTTATTTGGTTAATATTATCATTAGAGATTACAATTAAATCATTTGGACAACATTTTCCATCAAAATCTTCAAAGGTGTCACGAGAATTGTTTACTAGGTGGACCGGTTTTTGTGATTGAATTGGGATTGTTTTCTTGAGTCTTTTGATTATGCTTCAAAGTGGAATTAGGCACATCACAATCCCCTAGTCACTTAGTTTGCACTTGGTGGAACAGTAATCCTCTAATTACTTCCAACAAGCCCTATAGCAGTGATGGCCTTCAATTTCATGCAATGTCTCGTATAATGCATATCCAGTTTTATTTAAGTCCAATCCTTTAATTAATTAGTTCAAGGTGATCAAATAATATATAATCACAAGCCAATCCACATTCAAGGCAATAAAGTAAACTATCAAGCATTTAAAGAACACAATTCCAAGGACAAACAATAGGAACCAAGTGAAGTCCCACAAGTAAAACCGTTACACCTCATATTCACATTTACTACAATAAGAAGAGATCATGCATTTCACATCACAGATCAAGCAAGGAAGGCCAGACTAACCAAATAGAAACGATCAAGCTAAACACAAATTTTAGTTAAATAATAGTGTAATATAATTTGAATCTCCTCGATCGTCAAATCAACCACTCAAGATTGAGCTACAATCCTCATTTCTCAACACCTCTATGCCATTTCAATTAAACGTCAAATCAACCACTCGGGATTGATTTATAAATATTAATTCCTTAACACCTCTATGTTATTGCACTTTTCAAGTACTCGATTCTATACCTTCAAGAGTCAAGCAGGGTAATGCAAAATGTACCCTTCCAAATCCTCAAGTATCATACATATATATAATAACAATATATATATATTTATAGATTTATAACTTGTTTTTAACCAAAAGATAAATTTGTTAAATATTTTTCCTCATGTACTCAAGAGAAGTAAAAAGATATGATTATTGCATTGAAAAATAAAGACATTCATTTATGACTTGTATAATTATAGGTATAAATGTAAGCTACATAAATATAGTAGGAAAATCATTTCGTCCAAGCATATATATATGTATTCAGAATTAGATTCTTATACATGTACATAATTTGTTACATATGTCTATGCGTGAACATCAACTATATATATATATATATATAAAATTAAGTTTACATGTATTAATTTAGTTTAAGAAAACAAAGCTAAATTTGGATATTAAATCTGTAATGATAGCATTAGTAAAATAGGGCAAGGTGCTATCGTCAAAATAGTGATATCTACCCTTAGCCCATTCTATTCTTTATATTTTTACAATAGTATCTATTTGTAATCTACCTAATTACTAGTTTCTTCATACGACTTCCTTTCCAACTTCTTTGCCCCATTGTTTACTATGGAAATAATAAAAATTACAACAATTGCAATCACAACCAAATGAGGCAAGACACATATACAACATACTAAGATCAAACACAACATATCAAAACCAATTACAATATTGTAGCATATCATAAAGTTTCCCACTCACCTGTTCATGGTCGTCATAGTCCTAGTCGTCATCGGGTGATTCCGGTTTGTAGTCCCTTTACCATAAGCAAAAACCGAAATGGAGAATAGAGAAAGCTGCCAAGCATCAACATCCTTGATGATGCCCACAAGAACGAAAAATGGACGATTAATGAATCTTGCCAAGCGACTCAAGGGATCTTAAAGGCCTTCCATTTCGTAGTGCCCGAATTGCCAATCTCTTTCAATATAAGGTCGTTGAACAGGTTCATTAAATGTAACCCAATAATCAATGATATCAAACTTGTTATCAATGATAAGCCTTGTAAATTCCACAAAACAATCAACAGTCTTCTTAGGCTTCCATCCTCTATACTCACTGACCCGTAGTGGCAACTAGTGTTGAAAAAGAGTCAGCATTACCTTCATTCCAAATGAAAGTATCCTATCAACAATCCATTCATATCACCTGATAACTGCATAATTAACACTATCCTTAAACCCATTAACTAGTTCCTCTACAACTAAATCCAAGCATCATCTAGCTTATCCTTGACATATGCAGGTGTAGTTGTCAGAATCTCTTGCTTAGTTTAAAAATTTTCCACCACTCAACTCGAGTTTGGCTTCAAGCTTGATGTCAACACTAACATCAATCTCATTCTTTAGCTTTAACATACACCACTTCCTTCAATATATCCCATTTCTCAATCCTTCTTCTCACAGACTCCTTTCTCTCCCTAGGCTTCCCTCTCTTGCCAGGACATTTCCATCTTCCAATTCTTCATCTTTCCCATTTCTTTTTCTCATTTTTTTTTTCTTCAATCTTCTCTAACCTATGTCTAGCTCCATCTATAATAAAGGAAATCTGACAACTGCTCCTCAAACCATTTCAACTCAAACCCAACATTTCCTAATCTCTCTAATACCTCCACAAAGTCCTTATATACTCCTTTTCCAATCAGAACATATAGACTTGCAACAATAACTTTGGCAACTACATAACGACCAAGACCAAGATTCTCATTATCTCGAATCCTTGACAACAACACGTGACTCTCATACCCAAAAACCTCCCTTGCACCCTTATAAACCCTCCCTATCTTATCGCGGCAATCCCGTAACACAATAACACCCCACAATTCTCCAACAAAGCAACATCATCACTAAGAACCATCTTATCTTTTGGCAACACACCAACATATTCCCATTGTTCCAAACCTAAACTCTCGAAAAATGGCTTGTATTCGTTAATCAAATGGTATCGTAAAACCGGGAAATCGTCATTCCTTTGTCCTCATGATTAGCCACTTTTGAGATGAATCTCTCAAGAAAATTGAGGGATTTCTTACATGTGCAGTATTGCTGTTGATACGTAATATAATGGCGTCAAAACTATAGGGTGTAGCGTGAGTTTGTCCGGTCATGGCCACAGATAAATCTAACCTCTCTTCCGACATCATTGTTGCTTCGTCACACCGCTACAAGTACATTACTGCTCAACATCAGCACTTGAGTCTCCTCATCTGACTCCTTCTTCCGCTTCTTCCTTTCCATTCCCTTCTATTGTCTTCCTACTGTCTTCACGCCGAATCTCCGATCATCCATCTTCTTAACAAACTCAACAAGTTCTTGCCATGGGGCAAATTCTCATCACTAAAGTAATATTCCACCTATTTGATGATCTTTTGTTTAAGATCATTAGTGAGGATGCTGCCATCGGTTGTCTGCACATGATCACCACCGCCATGGTCATTTTCATCGTCATCGTCATCGTCATCATCACTATTCGATTCATCTCCACTATGGGCTCCATTATCTCTGTAAAGTTTGCCCCTGAATGGCTGCTAGTCGAAGTAGCGGTTATAATCGTCAATGAAGAGGAGTACGGGGGCTTAGGGATGGAGGAGGAGGAGTCAACGGGGTATAGGTAGAGAGTAGTGGTGAAGTGGCGAGCGTTTTACTACATTGTGATGACAGAGAAAGAGGAGAGGAAAGGTCAAAATGGGACGTACATATGAAATTAAAGTGGGAATGGGAAGAGAGAGTGACAGAGAGAGAGAACGAAGAGAGAAGGACAAGGGACAAAGGACAAAGGGCAGGGACTCCACCGGCGACAAAGAGTGATAAGAAAATGAAAGGAAAGAAGAAGGAAGAAGGAAAAAAAGGGTGATTGGGAATGGAGAAAGGGAGTCCAGTCGGAGTCTAAAAAAAAAAGAGAGAAGAAAAGGAAGATGGAAGGGAGGGAGGGCAGAAGAAGCATGGGGCGGGGGACGGTAGGGACAAGCGACTTAACCCGGAGCAGCCGATGTGATAAAGGTCGACCTGATTTGATTTGCTGACGTGTTGCCTTGGTCTACCGTAGAAGAGGAGGGAACGAACAGAATAATGTGACTGAGTTTTTTTTTTTTAAAAAAAAATTACATATGCATATTTATATATATATATATATGGATATATATTGTAAACACCCCATTTTTGCCCTAGGAATCAATAATTTTCAATAATAATCAATTTTCAATTTTTCCTAATTTTTCCCAATTTTCCTTAATTTAGTATAAATAATAAAAATATTCAAAAAATGAAAATAAATAGGAAAACACTTCAATTTTGAAAAATGATTTTAGAAATAGCAATAATGAACAATAAATATTTTTTACAAATTTTTGAAATTTCAAAAAATACAAAAAAATAAAAAAATTGCATCGCATATGTACAATTTGCGATGTAAATAAAATCGGGAAATTGGGCCAGCTCAGCTGGCTCGTGTGTGCGCATGGAACCGTGTGAAGGTTGAAGGTCGCGAGTTCGAATCCCCCCGCAGGCGCTCGGCAAAAGTATTTTCGTTCTTCTCCCCTGGAGCTGCCACGTGGCAGCATGTGATTGGCCGAGGGAAGTCACGCGCGTCGCGCGCGTGATCGTCTTCTTCGCGAGCCCAGCCGGGGGAGAAAAAAAACCCCGACAGAATCCGCGAAGGCGAAATCGGCCCGTTTTTCTTTTTAACTTCTAGATTAAAGTCGAGATAAGGCCAAATCCTCAGATAAACCAAAGGAGCACAAGAGATTAACATCAAAATCGCCGGGATAAAATCAAACTAAAAGGGGAAAAAATTGGATTTACCAAATCGGCCGATTTAGCTTACCAAGGGGTTTTTCCGGATGCCTATAAATAGAGAAGAGCGGAGGAAGCCAAAGCACAAGAAAAAGTGAGAGAAAGAAAGAGAAAGGAGCGAATCGGGTACGCCGGAGGAATTGAATCGAGACCGCCGATCGGGTTCAAACCACCGTAAGGAGACGTTCTGGGAGTAAATCGCCATCACCATCGGATTCACCCCTTCAAGAAGAAAGATTCGACACTTCACCCGCCGCAAAACGCCGCCGGAACGCCGTGACCAATCCGATCCGATCCGACCGACCCACCCGTTCGACCCGCGCACCGCCCCGGGATCCAGGTAAGTTGGATCTTTTGGTTTTTTTTTTATTTTATGTAATTTAATTTATTTGGTTTATTTATTTATTCCAATTGTTATTTTTATTTATTTTTGTTTAGTCATTTATTTATTTGTTTTTGTTTTATTTCAATAAAAGGAAAAATGTAGAAATAGATTTTTCTAGAATTAAGAAAAATGTAAAAAAAATAATAAAAAAAAAAATGTAAAAAAAAAATAAAAGAATAAAAAAATAAAAAATGAATAAAATAATAAAAAAAATTAGGAAAATAATAATAAAACTTTAGATTTCAAAATAGGATAGTAATAACTTAGGATAAAAATTTTCTAGCATAAAAATTAAAAAAAATTTATAAAAATCACAAAAACTATAAAAAAACAAAAAAACCCATAAAAATTTAATAAAAATTTAAAAATTATGAAAATAGAAGAAAAAAAAAGTTTTAACCCTAGAAAAATCTTTTTCTTCAAATAAATCCAAAATTGATGTTTTCCAAAAAAAAAATCATTTCAAAAAAAAATCAAAGCTTAGGCTTAAAAATTTTTAAAAAAATTTCCCAAAAAAAATTTTTAAAGACAAAATCAAAGAAATTTCAAAATTAAAATTCACCAACAAATCAAATTTTTCAAAAAAGGAACTAGACTTGTTTGATCCCTGAATAGAAGTACGTAACACCCATTCGGGTCAACCCCTAAAAAAAGAAAAATCATTTTCTCAAAATAATTCTCAAACATAATAAAAGTAACAGAAACACAAATAAACACATTTCAAAAGATAAATAATTTTGGGAGATTAGGTGGAAACCTTTAAAGGTTTTAATAGGTTACCCTTTGGACTTAGAAGCCTGGTTTTCCCCTTTCCTCTTTTCCCAAAAAGAGAAGAGGAAAGAACGACGACTAGTGGTCCAAATTAAGACTAATCCGCCCTTTAGTCTTAATTCAATTTTCCCAACAAACAGTTGGGTGGCGACTCCAAAAATTAAACGAAATTCCTAACTCAAGTCGGGATCTAGATTAGATGAGCTAGGGCTAGCTTAGATCGGATTAGGAAGGGAATTCAAAAATTAGACTCGACAGGTGGCACTCCCTGGGGACTCCATACCAGCAGGCTAGCCACCTGAATCTCTTCAAATTTATCTTAAAGAAATGTTTTTTTTTATTATTATTCTGTTGCTAACTTTTCAGGGTTTATTAGATTTTTTTTCTTTATTGTGGGGGTTTCTTGTACATACGTAGCTTGTGTGAGTAGATGCGTTAACCCGGACGTCCTAGCAACCAAGTCGGGGAGCCATTGTGTAGGTTTCGGGCGAAGTGAGTTAATCACCGTTCGGGGCCGATTAGGCTACCCCACCCTATGCTTCGATATGGCCTGAGATCCATTTCTTCAGAATGCAGGAGGCCATAGAGCTCGGAACCATTTTAAACCCACCTACTTTCAACAGACATCGTAAGAAGGGTTGACAATTGATGACAATGTAATGGTTTGTTATTTGTCCTTGGAGTTCAGGACTATTTCCCTGTAACTTTTCATAGTTTTGTTGTAAAATGGTGTTTCCTATTGTAATTGATGGCTAGAGTGCATCAACCGCCTCCTCCGCAAGAAATTCGGGTATACAAACCTTGGACCCAAAATTGGGACTGGACCACTGGGTTTTCCCCTTTTATAACCCAGAGGAGCAACCTTATCCAACAAAAGATCGGCCCCGTCCCTTTACTGACTAAGACAGAGGCGAATTTTGCCTATGGTCCGGGCCATGCTCCAGTTATGGGAGATCGAGCCCCCCTTTTTTCATCGGACCACATGAGATCACCCCTACCCTGGAGGAGTATACCCAGTTGCTACAGGCTCCAGCACTGACTGAATTTACGCCCAGACCTTGAGGCCGGGCCAGCTGGTACGTTCAGCAGACTACTGGGCATCTGCAAAACACAGTCAACAAAGCCTTTGGGAGACTGTAACGGGTATTGCATACGCATGGATGATCTAGAAGCTGGTTTATTGCCCGAGAAGACAATGGGGATAAAAAGGACATCCTGTGTGGGGACCCTCGACTTACAGACAAAGAAGGGTGAAGGCTTTCATCTTGAAACCTTCTCCACCATACTGTTCCCCACGGAACTTTCTATATTCACACCGGTTCAGAGCTGGTAACCCAAATTTCCCGGGGGAAAATCTTCACCCCCGGTCATGGGTGAACAGATCCGAAATTGAATTTCCCAAGAAAAGGGGTTTGGGGCCTCCCCTCCAGCACAACCTTTGCTGTATGGTTCGTAAACCCCTAAATGTTGGGTGAAAATGGGGGAAAACCCCCCAAAGGTGGATTGGTGGGTTCCTGTATAGAAAAGGTGAAGCTCCCCGAGGAATTACCGCTACTTTGGGGTAGACTGCTAGAACCTTAGGCCGAAGATATTCTTGGCAGCCAGGGGAGTTGCTGCATAAAATCATCTTACCGCAGTAATTTCCAAAGCAGTGCCTTAATGGGTCAAGGAGTTTTGGATTACCCAAACCCCGTAGCCCGAAATTCGGTACCTTTCAAGAATAGTTTCCGCCTTCATTTTCAAAAGCAGTCCCCTTTGGTATCAGGATCCGAACCTGTGGTAGCGAAAAAAATTGCAAGCTGGCAGAGGTCAAAGCGCTTGGGGGCCAGAATCGAAAGCCGAATGTGGATAGGAGGCTAGATGGCGAAGTGGGAAAACCCCGACCCCACCAGAGAGTTTGTAACCCGCCAGTTCCCAACAGGGGAAAGAGCATCCCGGGTTCCCAGACGTCCTAAAACCAAGCCCAATAGGATCGATCCCGAGCAGAAATTACGGAGCAGGTAAAAGCCCGGAGGGAAGTGTATTCGAAGCCGAGATTAAGGAAAAATCTGGAAGGGCGCTTAAAATTCACCAAAGGGGAAAAAGGGCCTTAGAAGACAATTGGAAAAACCCCCAAACCCAAAGGGCAAAGAACTAGAAGCTATCATCATAGGAAACCGGGCCCCCCACGCAAAAGAAAAGAAAGCTGGGAAATAGATTATCATTGTAATCTTTCATTTTTATTGAACTCCAAAATTATAAGTAAAATTTTGGGTAATCTTTGTCAATTATTTCAACCTCTTTATTTTTTAGCTTCCGGACACATGCATTTATTCTTGATTCATATACTAAAAAAAAAAATTTAAATAAATCAGGTATCAAAAATAGTTTCCCAAGCAACCAAACCGCTCAAAGCCTCCTTACACGCTAAGAGCAAAAAATGGCCAACAGCGTGACAACCGCAATAACATAACGTGAAGTCCTCAGATTCCAGGATCTTTCCCCTTGAGCGACGGCCCAAAACAGTTGGCTGCCAAGTTCACCTCTTGACTGAAAGATCAGCTCGCGAAACCCCCACCGACCAAAAAGGTATTAGGGGCCAAAGGAAAGGGGGAAAAGCTGTGGAGGGACAGCCTGGGGAATACGAAGAAAAAATTTCCCCCACCAAAAACCCGTTTGAGTAGGGCCAAAAGTCGCCAGGGGCCGACCTTGATGATCTAAAAAGGGATGGAAGAAGACAAAGGAGATGGGGAAGCGACTTTCCAGCAGCTCAAAGACAAAATGAAAAAAATATTGAGGCTGATGGTTTTTAAAGGCCGGAATCACCATTACCAGAACAGGGGGAAGCTACCCCGACAAGTTCAAGACCCAGATTTTGAGAAGTAGATGGGGCGGCTCCCCAAGATGCATACCAGGCATATGCCCCGGGGAAAAAGCAAATTGTTAATTGATCAAACATGCTCCCGACCCTTCAGGACAGCCTACAGGGCCCCGATTTGGGCTGGGATGCTCACCTTGCTTTAACATCATAACATTTTTGGAAAAATAGCCCGGGCCCCTTTTTGATCCCTACAAGTTTAAAAAAGAAGTTGCTCCCTTGTAATTGATTTGGGGAAATTTGAAAGAGACATACTGAGCCCTTCAAGGAAAATTTTCAACGCGGGGGCCCCCAATGCCGGGTAGCATCCCATATCTGAAAAGGAATTGACATCCATATTTTTAAATACCTTGGGAAAAAATTTTTTTTCACATTTGTGGCCAGACGTCCCCCCCAGTTTTTAGAAATGTGGCTGCGGTTGCGGATCGAGAATGCCCTCCCACGGCGGGTCCACTCAATGGAACCCCCTAGGGGGCACCAACCAAAGGCCCCTTGGAGGGAATAGAGTTTTAAAAAGGGGCCCAAAATCAGTTTCAGTGCATTCAAATAAGCAGAAAAACCTGGGGCTGGGTGACTTTCCGCCCGAAACCCCCGCCCAGCAACAAGACGGGTCATCAAAGTGCCAGGCCCCAAGGCAGTTCCTCCAATCCCTACCGTCAGTCAGGTCTTCGCTCGGTTGGGGCGGACAAAATTGATAAAATTTGAACCCCCAAAGCGATACAAGCCCAAGAACTTTGATTCCAAACCCCAAGGGGGACTACCCCAAAGGGGCAAGAAGGACACCACAGATAGGTGTGGAGGCCGGCACAAAATCCAAGACTTGATTGAGCAGGGGTGTACAATTGGATTTTGTAAAAAACTCCCGGCCCAAAGTCAAAACCCAACCCCTTGCCCAATCACAGGCCTACCTCAACATGCTACATAGAAAAGGGCAGCTCCCAAAAAAAGCCGTTTAAAAAAAAATTCGGCTAAGCAACCCGTTTGGGGGAGACTCCAAAAGGTGCACATTTTAAAAAAATGGTTACCGGGGGGGCCCTACGGTGGCCTTTGGGGGGAATCACATGGGGAAATTTCGTACCTGGTGAACTTTCTTACACCCCCCTGAGCAAGGGGGGCCCTATGGGTGGGGGGCCCGGGAAATTCGGAAGGAAGGGCAAACTAGCAAAAGGAAAGGGGAAGATGTCAACATGTTAATTCCCATCGGAAGCCAAGGTATCGATGTATGAGGGACAGTCGGGGAGGTACAATCCCAAAGAAAAAATATGTATTCAATGTCCCTGACGCAGAGAATTACAGGCTGCCCGTCGGGCTATCGGGCCCCGAAAAAGAGCGACCCCCTATGTGGGGGTTACCCGCTCTGGGGGATTATAGGGCCCCCAAGATAAGAGCCCGATGAGGAAAAACCCCAAAACAGAGAAAACGAGGAAGGGGAGAAGGTCTTGCTGCTTTACAAAGTGGTAAAAGCCGCGAATACAGGATCTGGAGCAAATTTAATAAGTTCCAGGGCCCGATATCCTCATGGGCCTCCTTATACTCTGGCCCCAAAGGGAAGCACTCTTCAAGGTGCTAAAAAAGATTCAAGTCCCGAGGGATTGCTAAGAAAGATGGGTGAGTGGCAAACTCTATCTTTACCATGGTCAGAATCTTTTTTTCCCGAAGATTAGGGGGAAGAGGGGGGACCGACATCCAAAACCATTCATAGTGGCCCGGTGCAATGATCTATCGTTTCCCGAGTACTTATTGCAAAGGATTTATCCCCAAGTATGCCCATTGGGAACATTGGTTATTGGGGGTCGATCCAAGCAACATAAAAAATAGTCCACAGTGGTAGAGCTTTCGACGGATCAAAGGAGCTTGTGGGGGGGTGAACCTACCAGTGGAAATCGGTCCACAAGTATTTCACATCTCTTTCCCGTTCCGATTTTCCCGATTTTCAACTTTCTCTGGGACGGGGCCCTTTGGGTACATGTGTGGGGGCCATTCCCTCTAGTCTCCCCAAAAGGTCAATTTTAACCCCAAGGGCAGATAATTACAATTGGGGGAGAGGATTACGCCTATACAAAGAAACTGCCCTACCCCTTACATCGGGGGGGGAAGGTTCAGAAAGCTGGGATTGCAATTTTTGTAAGTAATAGGTGGGCCCCCAAGGAGGGCCTTAGTTAAAAAAAGGGGCGACGGGGGCCTTCGGACTTTTTTGGGTATGTTTTCGGGATGGAAAAAGTTAAGCAAGGGCAGAAAGAAGGGGGAAATTTTATGGACACCCCGATGTGCATTCCCCCTTTCCAAAAAACTTTCAAAAAGGGGGAAAATTTCCATTCAAGAGCTTCAAATAACAAAGAAGACAACAAAGGGGAATCAATTCCCGCATGCAACCAACGTCCCGCTCGAACAACTGGTTTTGTTGTCCTACCAATGTGTAGGTTGCCCCGAATAGAAAAAATATTAAAAAAAGTTTTTTTTGAGACTTTTATTCAAATTTTAATTTACGTTTGTTTTCTTTCTTTATATACTGCCTTTATTTTTTTTGTCCTCAGATCTTTACCCTCGAACATCAGGGATATTTTGCGCAGGGGAGAAAGTAAAAAAGTAAAATCGTTTCCATGTGCTGGGTAGTTGTTTAAGACGATATCTTAAACCATGAAAATAAAAAAAATTGGCTAAGACATGAACAAAACGGAATCTCGATCGATGAGCCTGGGAGAAATAAATTAGGAAGGGGAAAACCTAGAGTCAAAATTGGGACCAAAATTTTAGTGCCGAGCAAAAAGAAAGATAACGAGTTTAAACGAATAGCAGATGTGTTTGCCTGGTCATTGGGGGACATGCAGGGCTAGACCAAACAATAGTAGTTCAAGGTTCCCAAAGAGAAAATGTAAACCTAAAAAAAAAAAAATTAAGAAGATTTTGGCCTGACATCTTGTGAAAATCAAAGAGAAGTCAAGAAATATAGAAGTAGGGTTCATCGAAGTGTCCGATACCCAGAATGGGTGGCAAAAATAGTCCCCCCCCTGAAAAAGAAAGGAAAAGTGCGGTATGCGTGGACTTTCGGGACTTAAACCAAGCCACGCCCAAAAGGGAAATTCCCCTACCCCATATTGATGTTTAGGGATAAACCGAGGGGAAAACCCTCTTTCTCATTCATGGACGGTTCTCAGGATACAATAAATAAAAAAGGCCAGGAAGAAAAACCCCAAAACAACCTTCATCACGACGTGGGAACTTCTTTTCAAAGTATGCCCTTCGGTTTGAAAAAGCGGGGCAAAATATCGAGAGCCATGGCCCCTACTTAGACATGTGCATCGTGAGGTTGAGGGGTATGTCGAGACATGATAGTAAATCCCAAAAAAAGAGAAAGCCCTGTAGATTTCTGAGGGAAATTGTTTAAACGATGAGGAAATTCCGCTTAAAACTAAACCCGAAAAATGACTTTCGGGGTCACACGGGGAAATTGTTTGGTTGTCATCAGCCAGGAAAGGGATTAAGATTGACCCTGACAAGGTAAAATCCATATTAGAGTTGCCCTTCCCCCCGCTTTAAAGAAGTAAAAAGCTTGCTGGGGAGGTTAAAATTTATGCTCGGTTTATTCACAACTATGAAAATGTCGGCCCCTATTGTCTATTTAAAAAAGAACGTGAAAAAAGAATGGGACAACAATGTGAAGAAACGTTCAGGACAATCAAAGACTACTTAAAAACCCCGGGTTTTTTGATAGTCCGAAACAAGGGGAAAACCCTTTTTTCTTTACCCCACCATACTCCCCGAATCCATGGGGGTTTTGTGGGGCGAAAGTGAGGAGGGGGAAAAGGGAAGTCCCCTATTTATCTGACAAAAAGTTCACTGATGGGAACGGAGGTACTCAGAGGTAGAGAAGAGTGTTGTGCGCTTAATTTGGGTCATGCATCGGCTAAGCAATATACCCTTTACTACCATATATGAAGATGTTTGACAAGACATGATCCTTTGAAAATACTGGGTCAGAGAAGCCAGCATGATGGGAGAATCTCCAAATGGCAGAGCTTCTCTCCGAGGTTCGAAATCACATATGTGCATCAGAACTCGATAAAAGGGGCAAGCCTTGGCCGATCAGTTGGCGATACACCCTGTCGAGTCGGCGTACCCAAGAAATACGAGTCCAATTCCCGGTCGAAAACATATCAACAGGTAGATGGAATACTGTAGAAAGGACTCTGGGAGAGAGCAGAATGCTGGGTGGAAAAAGGTTGTTTTTCGAGGGAGCTGCCATCGTATTCGTTGTTGAGTTGGGGCGCGGTATTGATATCCCCAGACGCACTCAATTCCCTGCTGGACAAGACTTACCATTTCCCTTATACAATATATCGCAGAATATGAAGCGTTGTTTTCTTGAGCTCAAGATGGCCTGCCAAATGGGAATCCCGCGAATAGAGGTGTACGGGGGATCGTCGTCATCATACTACAAACAATGAGGGGAATACAAAAACCAAAGGACCCCAAACTGGTACCATACCATCAAGCACCTAACAGCGCTAATCGAGAGTTTAAGGCAATCACCTTCACGTATATACCGAGAACTAAGAATCAGTTCGCAGATGCCTTGGCCACATTAGCGTCCATGGTGCAAATAACAGGGGGAGCGAAGTTCACCGATGAAATAGACATCGGAAGTCGGCCGCTTATTGTTTGACGGTGAAAGATACAAGATGTTTAAGCCCTGGTATCTCACGACATCAAGACCTTTCTCACAGAAGGTAAATACCTGGAAATGGCTAGCAAGAATGACCAAAAGGAACGCTCAGAAGGTTGGCAAGCCATTTCTTATTAAGTGGAGTCTATTACTCTACAAAGAGTTCACTGTGAATACCACCCTGTTGAGATGTGTGACAAAGATGAAGCATGCGAACTTCATGAAGGAAATACATGAAGGGGTATGTGGACCTTCATATGAACGGCTACATGTTTGGCCCGGAAAAAAATCATGAGGTTATGGGTATTACTGGTTAACCATGGAGCCGGATTGCATAAAGTATGTTAAGCATTGCCATCTGTGGTTTTCCCTTTTCCTCTTTTCACAAAAACGAGAAGAGGAAAGAACGACGACTAGTGGTCCAAATTAAGACTAATCCGCTCCTTTAGTCTTAATTCAATTTTCCCAACAACAGTTGGGTGGCGACTCCAAAAATTAAACGAAATTCCTAACTCAAGTCGAGGATCTAGATTAGATGAGCATAGGGTCTAGTTTAGATCGGATTAGGAATGTGAATTCAAAAATTAGACTCGACAGTACCCTAGTCCAAACGTCCCTTTCTTAAACTGAAGGCCTTCATTAAAAATTTGTAGACCAAAGTCTTCAGAACCTTCCTCCCCGATATAGGGTATGTCAGTTTCCTTATATATGGCGTAATCTTGCTCGCCCAACACGGTGACTATCTGGCCACTTGCAATAAATTTAACTCTTTGGTGGAGACTAGAGGGGATGGCTCCAGCAGCATGTATCCAGGGTCTTCCCAAGAGTAGGTTGAAAGATCTTGGGATATCGAGGACCTGGAAAGATATGTGGAATACTTGTGGACCAATCTCCACTGGTAGGTTTATCTCCCCTACTATATCTCTTTTTGACCCATCAAAAGCTCTGACCACCGTTGAGCTAGGTGTTATATTGCTTGGATCGACCTCCAATAGGTCGATGGTAGCTAGTGGGCAAACGTTGAGGGACGATCTGTTGTCGATGAGTACCCGGGAGACAATTGTGTCGTTGCACCTGACCACTATGAACAGTGGTTTTGTATGTTGGTCTCTCTCCTCTCCTAACTCTTCTGGAGAGAAAGATATCTGGTCCATTGTGAAAATAGAATCCACCACATGACTTATTTTGTCTGTAGCGATGCCTTCTAGGACCTGAATCTGTTTGAGCACTTTGAAGAGTGCTTCCCTGTGGGGCTCAGATGCTGTAAGAAGGCCCCCATGAGTGATATTGTGCTGGAACTTTATTTAGTTGTTCCATTATCTTGTATTCACTCACCTTGACCATCTTTGTAAACGCAGCGAGCCCCTCTTCCTCTTCCTCTCCTTTCTCCACATTGGGCTCTTCGGTCGGGGCTTTATTCTTCAGGTCGTATATTCTCCCAGAGCGGGTGATTCCTCCCACCATATGAGGTCGCTCTTGTTCGAGGGTCTGATAGTCGAAATGTGCAACCTTATACCTCTCTGCCGGTATCGGGACATTAAATACATATCTTTTCTTCGGGATTTATACCTCGGTTGACTGTCCCTCATAGCATTTTATGACCCTGGTCTTCTGATGAGAATTGATCATGTTTATAATCTTCTCCTCTTCCTTCGGCGGGTTGTCCTCCTTCTCAAACTCTGGCCCCCATCCGCTAGGCGGCCCATATTCAGTTGGGGTGTAAGAATAGTTCACCAAGTACTCGAATCTCCCATGTGATTCCCCCAAAGTGCCGACTGTTGGGTCTCCGGCTAACCATCTTCTTTTGATATGTGACTTTGGGATTTTCTCTGGAACTTGACGGGACTGCTTTTTCTGTTGGTCTGTCGTCTTCTGCTTAGGGGCTTCTTTGGGAGTTGACTCCTCAGATGTGATCATGTTGATGGTGGGCTTATGATTGGGCAGCGGATTGGTGTAACATTGGGTGTTGGGGTGCTTACAAAATCCAGCTGAACAATTCCTGTGTCGATCAAGTCCTGGATTTTGTGCCGGATCCTCCAGCATCTATCTGTAGAGTGGCCCTCTTGGCCCATATGGTAATCACATTTGAGGTTTGGGTCGAAGTTCTTGGGCTTGTACCGGTCGTTAGGGATTTCGAAGCTGATCAAGTTGTCTGCCCTCAATCGAACAAAGACCTGGCTAAGCGGGATGGGAATTGGAGTGAACTGCCTTGAGGCCCTGGTGGCTTGGGTATGACTGGTCGTGGAATGATGGACTGGGCACTCGTGGTCTGAAATGTCACACAAGTTCCAGCCTTTTCCGCCTTACCGGAGTGGACCGTGCTGACGGTAGACTCTTTGGCTCTATTACCTCCTAAAGGCTTTTGTGTTGGTGTAACCTTGGGAGAATCCATTATTTGGAGTCTGCCGGTAGTGATGGCACTTTCGATCCAGCACCCTGCAGCTACCACCTCTGCAAAGCTGGATGAGGTCTAGCCTACCAGATGTGAAAAGTAGGTCTTGTCTAAGGTGTTGACAAATATGGATGTCAACTCCTTCTCAGAGATTGAGGTTGCTACTCTGGCGGCCTGGGCTCTCCAGCGCTGAGCATACTCATTAAACGACTCAATGTGTCTTTTCCGGAGACTCCCCAGATCAATCACGGAGGGGGCGACCTCAATATTGAACTTGTACTGGTCATAGAACGCTCGGGCTAGCTTTTCCCAGGTGTTGACATGATTGAAGTCTAAGTGGGCGTACCAGACCAATGCAGGGCTCGTGAGGCTGTCTTGGAAAGTCTGGATCACGAGTTGGTCGTACTGGGCATACTTGCTCATTTTTCGGGCATATAGCCTTGTATGCATTTTAGGGCACCCCATCCCATCATACTTTTCAAACTCCGGGGTCTTGAACTTCTCAGGATATACCTCTTCCCCGTATACTGGCAGACTGGTGATTCCGACTTGCTCGAAACCATCAGGACCCTCAATTGTTTTCATTTTGTCATGGAGCTACTGGAAGAGTCTTTTCTCCATCTCTTTCTGTCTCTCTTCCATCTCTCTCTTCAGGTCATCAGAGGTTGGCCCCTGGTTGATTCTCGGCTCATATTCAAAGGCCGGGTTGAGGTGGGAATTGATTTCTTCATACTCCAGAGGCTGTCCCTCCACTGCCTTCCCTTTCCTGGCCTCTGATTGTTCTTCTTGGGTTGGCTGGGTAGAGCGAAGGAGGCCGATGCTTTCAGTTAAGAGATGGACCTGGGCAGCCAATTGTTGGACCGTTTGTTCTAGAGATACGATTCTGGAGTTTGAGGTGGCTTCAACATTTGTGTTATTGCGGTTGTCGCTACTGTTTGCCATTTTTGCTCTTGAACGTGTGCGAATCGGGTTTCTGGGAGGATTCGGTTATTTGGGAGCTATCTTGATACCTGGCGCACATTTTGTTTATTCTTTAGTATGATGTATGCAAATGCTATGCATGTGTCACACGGATGCTAAAAATAAAAGGGTCGACAATTGATTGACGATGTAATATTGAAACTTTACTTTTATTAATATTGAAAATTTTGGAGTTCGATACTCAAACAAATAAAAGATTACAATGATAATCTATTTCCTAGCTCTCTTGGTCTTCTGTTGTGGAGGCTCAGGCTTCCCGTTGATGACGGCTTCCAGTTCTTCAACTCTGGCTTTAGTTTTCTCCAATTGCGCTTCCAAGGCTTTGTTCCTTTGGTTGGATTCCTTGAATTATCCTTTCCAGATGTCTTTCTTATAATCTGCAGCTTCAAAATAGACCTCCATCCGGGCCTTGACCTGTTCCAGGTAGATTTCTAGCTCCAGATTTATCTTGTCTGGCTTTGCTTGAGTGACATCTGAGACCTGGTATGCTCTTTCCCCTGTCTGATACAGCTGGCAGATCACAAACTCTCTGGTAGCTCGGTGTTTTCCCACTTCGCCATCTAGCTCATCGAGGTCTACATTCGGGCTTTCAATTCTGGCTTCCCAAAGTGCTTTGACCTCTGCCAACTTAGCAAACTTTTCAGCCACCAGCAAGTTCGGATCTTGGTACTCGAAGGTGACTGCTTCCAGCGAGGGCCGATAAACTATGTCTTGGATAGTACCAAACTGGCGGACCACTGAATTGGGGTGATATCCAATACATCTACCGATTCCGATCAAAGGCACAACTTGAAAATTACTGCAGGTTAAAATAATTTTGTGGCAGCAACTCCACCTAGCTATCCACAGAATATCCTCGGCACTGAAGCTTCTAAGCACTTCTACCCAACTGTGGCTGGTAAGGTCGTCGGGTAGCTTTATCTTTTCTATGCATGAATCCACAAGATCCATCTGCTGAGCCAAGGTTTTCCGGACCATGTTCAGCCCGAAACACTTAAGGTGGCTCACGAACCATATCAGCATAAGGTTGATGCTGGAGCGGAGGATCCCATGGCCTTTCTTCTTGAGGAAGTTTAAGTTCCGAATCTATTCAGCCAATAGAGCCGGGATGTAAGATCTTCCTTCCAGGAATTGGGTCACCAGCTCTGCAACCCGGTAGTGGACATAGAAAGTTCCGGTGGGGAATAGTATGGTGGCAAAAGCTGTCAAGATGAAAGCGTTCACCCTTCTCTGTCTATAAGTCTTGGGTTCCCCACACAGTATGTCTTTTCTATCCCAATTGTCCTCTTGGGCGATGAACCAAGCTTCCAAATCGTCCATCCGGATGCAGTATCCATTACAGTCTGATAAGGCTTTGTTGACTATTGTTTTGCGGATACCCAGTAGTCTGCTGAAAGTACCGGCTAGCTCGGCCTTGAGATCTGGCACATAGATTTGATCGGCTAATGCTGGGGCATGTAGCAGCTAGGTGTACTCTTCCAGGGTAGGGGTGATTTCATGAGGCCCGATAAAGAAAGCTGCGGGCTCTACTTCCCATAACTGGAGCATGGCCCTTACCAAAGGAAAATTCACCTCCATCTTTGTTAGTGAGAGGATGGGTCCTATTTTCTGCTGGATGAAGGCCTGCTCCTTTGGATGGTATAAGGTGAACCAGTGGTCCAGCACCAACTTTGGGTCCAAAGGTTTATACACCCGAATCTCTTTGTGGAGACGGCGGTCGACTGCGGTACTAACCATCTATTACAATAGAAATTTCCTAATGACAACCAGAACTATGAAAATATTACAGGGAAATGGATCCGAACTCCATGAACAAAACAACTAATATTACATTATCGTCAATTGTCAACCCATGACTTTATGTATGCAAATAGATTGGTTCTAAATGGTCCCCAAACTCTATGGCCTCCCGCATTCTCAGAGAAATGGATCCCAGGCCATATCGAAGCATTAGGTGGGGTAGCCTAATCGGTCTCGAACGGTTATCAACTCACTTCGCTCGAAACCTACACAATGGCTCCCCATCTTAGGGTCCTAGGACGGTCCGGGTTCGACCGCATCTATTCACACAAATGCATGCATGCAGACCCAACAGTAAAAACAAACTGAATTATAAACTTAGCTAATCCCTGAAAAGTTAGCAACAGAATAATAATCGAAAGACATTTCTTAAAAAGGAACAATTCGAGGAGGTTCAGGTAGCTAGCCTACTGGAATGAGTCCCTAGTGGAGTCGCCATCCTGTCGAGTCTAATTTTTGAATTTCCCATTCCTAATCCGATCTATACTAGACCTATGCTCATCTAATGCAGATCCTCGACTTGAGTTAGGAATTTCGTTTAATTTTGGAGTCGCCACCCAACTGTGGTTGGGAAAAATTGAATTAAGACTAATGGAGCGGATTAATCTTAATTTGGACCACTAGTCGTCGTGATTTCCTCTTCTCGTTTTGTGAAAAGAGGAAAAGGGAAAATCGGAGTTTCTAAGTTCGGAGGTTAACCTATTAAAACCCTAAGGTTACCACCTAATCTCCTAAAATTTACTCCCTTTTGAAATATCTTTTATTTTGTTTTTGTTGCCTTTTATTGTGTTTTTGAGTGAATTATTCTAGAAAAATTATTTTTTTATTCATTTTATGGGTTACCCCAAATGGGTGCCTACGTACCTGCTATTCAGGATCAAACAAGCCGTAGTTCGCTTTTCTTGAAAAGATTTAGTGTGTTTGTGAATATTAATTGTGAAATCTCTTTTGATTTATGTTTTTACCATTTTAGGATTTTTCTAAAAAAATCTAAACCTAAGCTTTAATTTGATTTTTGAAAATAATTTTAAGGGGAAACATCAATTTTGGATTTATTTGAGAAAATAATTTTTCTAAGTGATAAAACTCATTTTTTTCTTTTTTTTTTTGACTTATTTATGCTATTATAAATTTTTATTATTTTTTATTATTTTTAATTTTTTATTAGTTTTTATTAATTTTTCATAATTTTTATTTTATTTAAAAAAAATTTCCTCCTAAATTCTTATTTGTCCTATTTTAAAATCTAAAGTTTTATTATCATTTTTCTAATATTTTTATAATTTTCTACATTTTTATTTTTATTATTATGATTATATTTTTATTTTATATTATTAAATCCTAAAAAATCTAATTTCTAACATTTTTCTATTTATTGAAATATAAATAACACATAAGTAAATAAATAAATAAATAACTAACAAGTACCAAATAAATAACAAATTAATGAATTAATTCGGAATAAAATAACCCAAATAAATAAACAAAAATATTAAAAAAAATAAAAAAATTCGACTTACTTGGATCCGGGTCGATGCGTGGGTCGGGTCGAAGCGGTGGCGGGGAGTGCTTGTTGACAGCGTTTCGGCAGCCTTCTTCAGCGGTTGAGGTGTCGATTCCTAGGTTATCGAGGGTGAGGAATCCAATGGTGGCGGTGGTTTGCTTCAGAAACGCCTCCTGGTGGATGCCCAACTCTTGCTCGGCAGTCGCGGCTTCAAAAAACTCCGGCGGACTTCGATTCTCTCTTTTCTCTCACTTTCTCTCGCTTTTGATATGTGATTCAGCTTCCTCACTTCATCGTCTATTTATAGGCTTTCGAAATCGAGCTGGATAAGCTCGGATTTCCACCAATCGAGGCAAATCGGATTTGCGGTTAAACAAACTAACTCCGATTCGTGTAAATCCGTCGATTTGTTGAGATTTGATTCCAATTGGATGATGTTTATCTCAATTCTGTTGAAGATCTGTTAGATTTGTGCAAAAAATCGAATCAAAACGGCCGAAATTCAAATTTTTCCCCTCGTCGGTGATCTCGAACCGAGGTTGAAGACAATTACGCGCTCGGCGCGTGCGTTTGCTCCAGCCAATCATGCGCTGGCACGTGGCAGCTCCAGGGAAAAGAAGAGAAAAAATTTCCGAGCGCACGTGGGGGGATTCGAACTCGGGACCTCAAGCTTCACGCACGATTCCAAGCACACACACGAGCCAGCTGAGCTGGCCCAATTTCCCGATTTTATTCATTTCGCAAATTGTATATATGCGATGCAATTTTTTTATTTTTTTGTATTTTTTTGAAATTTCAAAAATTTGTAAAAATTATTTAATCTTTATTATTGCCATTTCTGAAATTAGTTTTCAAAATTGATGTGTTTTCCTATTTATTTTTATTTTTTGAATATTTTTCCTATTTTTGCCAAATTAGAGAAAAATTGGGAAAAATTGGAAATTGATCATTATTGATTATTATTAATTCTTAGGGGAAAAAAGAGGTGTTTACACATAACATTGTTTATTAAGGGTGGGCGGATAATTTTGTTATACAAGGTATTCATTCATACCCTATTTGAGCAAGTATGTTTTAGGTGGATATTAGGTAAAGGTATGCGTACGAGGTTTTCTTGTCCTATATCCACTCTTGTATCTCACTTTGAAACTTGTAATTTAAGTCATATAAAGTATAAGTTTTAAGATATCATATATTTATCCTATAAAATATTAGTAAATAAATAGCAAAAGACGTCATTATAATTTTTTAACGATAAAGGTTTTAGTAAAAAGAAAAAAAAAGTCTAAGTCAATAAGTTAATAATCCTAAAAGGTTAAATCTAATACTATTACTCTTTTTTTTTCTTTATTCTTCCATATTTTCTTCTCTAACTTTAGGTTTTCTATTTTATTGCTTTATTCTTTCCATTTTCTAAGTAGTGAGATCATAGAACTTGAAATACTTAAGATGGAAAAAATATATTTTTTTAAATTTTCTGTATTTTTTTACAAGTTTCATAAATTTTACATATTAAGAATTTATAATTTACATATAAATTTAAAATTTATAAAATGAAAGATAAAAATTATATATTTAATAAAGTATTTTATATCTTATAGGTTTTATAAAGTATAAGGTAGTTTCAATATGCTAATGAATAGATTCTTATTTTAAAATTTAAAAATCAATACTTTACAAGATAATCTCATACCTAATTCACTCACTAACCCCTATTATTTAATATTTACGGACATATAATGCATTTTATAATATATATGTTCTTCATCTCTCCTCGCGAGCGAACGGTGGTTGGCGAAAGCCACATGACACGGACATGAAACAAGTTCGGCTGCTCTTTCTCACAACATGTAGAATCAGTTCGAGAAACGGATCCATTTCCAAAGAGGGATGGGGCTGCAAGCGAGGAACCCAAAAAAAAAGAAAAGAAAATGATAAAAGATTAATTACAAAAGAATTAAATTGGGAGTTTATTAAACTATCATACTTTTATATAAGAATGAAACCGAGATGGATTGTAATAAGATACCTGTCCTGACCGACTCAATAAAAACCCCATAAGATTTAGAGTTGAGTTTTAGATCATGAAATAAAATTCGATAGGATTTAAGATCAAGTTACAGGATCTATAAAAAAACCTGATGGGAAAGCTCGACTTGATTTTAAAAAAATAAATAAATAAATAATTTTATTTTATTTTATTTTATTATTTTTAATCAATATATTTTTATGTTTTTAATTTCTCTATTGTTTTTATCGCAAGTATATTAATAATAAATTAAATAAATGACATATAAAAATAAGTTGAAGCATATAAAAAAAAAAAGATTTAATTGCCATTCGAATTGGATTTAAGTTAGATACAAAAAAACCCTATAAATTCAAGGCAGGTTTTGGATATATAAATCCTTTACTGGGTTAAGTTTAGGTTTCAATAAACCTATCCCAAACATGTTCCATTTACATCTCTACTTTCATGCTTTTCTTACCCGACAATTATAGAGTTGAGGTTATATAAAAATAATATGTATATGTATATAAAGTGAAAAAATACGAAAAGTTCCCTTATATAACTTTAAAAAACTATAATACAATGAAAACACGTGGGAAACTTGGGGATATAATTAGAAGAAAAATCATATAAACAACAAAGTAAAATAAAAATGTTAAAAAGGCCTTTTATAATGAATCAATCGATAAAATGGAAACAAAATTTGAAAGTTCCATACATACCATTTGTTGGCAAACTACGATAAGAATTATAATACACAAGGAAGAAAGGAGGTTGATTGGTGGCTTTGCTATATCCATTGCCCTTGCTTTGCCTCTCAAAGTAAAGTATAGGTAGCATTTAGTTACTGGTACTAGACAGGACAAGGAGTACTGGATAGTACAAAATAAGAAGGATTAGACAAAAAAAAAAAATTTGTACCACATTTGATTTGTTCAATACTGGATAAAGATTTTTATGTTGTCCAGTGTTTGGAATTACAAAGTACTGGATTGAACATAGTAAATTTGACAATTATACCATTTTAATTATATCATGGTTATTTATACATATTTGATATTATTATAAGAAAATACAATTTGAAGAGATTATAAATTATATAAAATAATTCGTGTAAATCCATTGATTAAAAAAAATTTAATAATTCATATTATAAATTATAATAATTTATTTTAAATATTTAATAAAATAACACATTATTTTATTTTTTTTTAAATCGTAAAAATGAGTTCCGATATAGTATATATACATAAAAAAATAATAAAACCAACATAAAAGAATCTTGACTTAAAAATTAGCAATAAACAGGGTTTTTTAAAAAAAAAAAACTTATGTTATATTTTTTTTTCTAAATGCTATGAAAATTTTCTTTGTTCTTTATCGTACGGGAAAATTTAAAAAACGTGAGTTTGGAATCAATTTGGGGGACCCCAAGATGATCTATTTTTTTGGGAAAAAGATTGATCCACCACCACCGTCTCATTTAAAACAGACATCAAAAACCATGGCGACAACCAGAGGGAGAGAAATCAAACAAAAAATAAAAAAGCAAGTAGGGAAATCAAAAAACGGACGGCGAAAAAACCACAGGTAAAGAAATGCGGGGAACATAGAAAAGCAAGCAAAAAATGTGAGAAAAAACCCGGAATGATACAACCTGACGGCGACTTCTAGCTAACGAAAGTGACGTTCGAAATGGGTTTCAAAATTTGGCACGGAGGGGAACCCCCCCCCGTTGGTTGGAGAAACCCCCCCCCCCCCCCCCCCCCGCCCCCCCCCCCCCCCCGATGGGTTTTCCCCTTACCCCCGAAAACTTGAAGGGAAAAGTTAGTGCGGCTTTTAGGGGTTTGAATAAAAAAGGGAAAGGGGGGGTGGGTTTTGGGTTTGTAAAAGAGAAAAAAAATGAAAGGGGCCGGTTTGGGGGATTTTAAAAAAAAAATGAATTTTTGTCCAGTACTAAATTTTTTGTACCAAATTTAAACTTTGTGGTCCCAAAAAAATTTTTGCCTTTTTTTTTCCCAATCCCCACATTGAATTTTTGTCTGGGACTTTTTTTAAAAATAAATGGCAACCAAATGCAAGACAAAAAAAAAATTTTCCTGTTTCCCGTAAACACAATTTTTTTGACAACCAAACACTAAAACCCTTTGAGCCAATTTGGACTTCACGTTGCTAAATACTTCAAAGTGCTAAAAATTAAAATTGAATTAGATTCATTTTAAAAGGGCCCCTTTTAAAAAATTTAGGGCCTACAAGTGAAATAAAATTTCCCCATAAAAGTTGCAAAGGGTAAAGCATTAAAAGAAAAATTTCAAAATTTGTTCACTTTTCCTATAGAATAAAGAGTAAATTTAATTGTAATTTAAAAAATAATGTAATAGAGTTGTAAATACCTATTACATCATTTAATTTAAAATTAAAGAAGAAAAAATCAATTAATGGTAAAAGTAAAATATAAAATTATATCCCTAATAAAAACAAATATTTATTTATATTAAATAATTTAGTTTAGTAGTGTTGGGGTTT
>JBBMOL010002106.1:0-28487 GCA_037954665.1 Laguncularia racemosa
GTCCCTTTGGGCCTACTTGATTTTTTAACAGAGATTCAAAAAAAGGGGTTTTTTAAATTTTTGAGTGATTGCGATCATAATCAACTTGAAACACGGCCGGTATCCCCCCGCGCCACCTTTTGTTTTTGTTTTGTTTTTTTAACCACTTTTTGAAGTGACGTCGTTTTGGGTTTTGTATTTTTAGAATTGTAACCCTAGTAAAAGTTTCCAAAGGGTTTAGAATAGAGATAAAAACAAACATCTTAGAACATAAATCATTTTTTGGGAGGCTCCTCTTTTTGGTTCTTCAAGAATTTAACTGAATTTAAAGGGTTTTTATTTCTGTGGCATTCAACCTAACTTATAAATCGGCCCTTTCATCCCATTGTGGCTCTTCACATTATACCAAGGTTCTTGTCTCGCTTATAGAAAAAGGGGCCCGCGGTTTCCACTTTAGGTGTTTAGCATCAGGTAACAAAAATTTCCGAACGTTTTGGGTTTTGGGGTTTCTTCAGGGGTTTTTGGCGGGGTTTCGTATCATTTTGGTATCAAGCTTGGGGTTTGTAAAAAACATCAGTTGGGTTTGGGGAAAAGGTAATACAAAACCCTAACCCCAAATGTTCATATCCTTTGGGTTAGCGTTAAAATTTTCGTAATTTTAAAATTGTTTTTTGATAGGGGGAATATTCTACTAGTCGATTTTTAAAAAAAAAAAAAAGAGAAAAAAATCACGACAAAAAAAAGAAGAGAAAAGAAAGAAAGACAGAGAAACGTATCAAAAGCAAAAACAGAGAAAAAAAAAAAATTGGATAGAAAAAAATAAAAGGAAAATTTACGAACCCTAGAGTTGTTTTGAATTCTAGGGAAAGGGGATTGGTGTCTTTTTCGGGTTAGTTCCAAGAGAATTGAGAAGAGGAATTTGGCGATTGTTTATCATCTTTTTTTTGGGGAGAATAAAACGAGTACTGTGTGATATCATCATTTGAGCGAAACACGTAAGGGAGTGTATCGTGGGGTTTTTAATTAAATAATATTTTTGTGTTAGTACTAATCTTTTCTATAGGGACAATGTCGGACAACTTTCCCTCCTGAAGGTGAGGGGGGAAAGGGTTTTGATTCTAGGTTAGAAATTTGAGGCATTGGGGGGTGAGATGAAGAGGATGTTCCAAGAGGGAATGGGGAAAAAATTTTCATGAAGGGTTTAGAGCAAAGACTAGAACAACCACAAACGTTTTCCCAAGGGGCGAAAGGGGGGGAGAGTCGTTCTAGAAGAGTACCGGGGGGTGGAGATAAAAAGTCGGATGATGACTTTGATGAGCCTTCTGTCGGGAGTTATAGAGGTTATAGTGGCGGAAATAGAGGAACTAGGGATTGGGAAGATAAAGGGAGATGGAATATAGAGGATGATTGATAAGCCATTTTAAAACTCAATCTTCTATAGTAATAAATTGTGTTAAATTAATATTGATTTATAGAAATCATAAGAAATGGTACTTTAATTCTATCAAATCATCGTGATAAATCAGGTTAAATGGAGTCAAGGATTGCTATTCAGTATTTAGAGTACATCTAACAACTTGGATCAAGACAAGGAATTACACCAACCGGAGGAAGCACGTTATGAGGCACGGCCAAGGTTGCAAACCGTGTTACTAACACTGACAAGAAAACGAAAATGGTTGACTTTAGAACAAGAGAGAACACGTCATAGGGCACGCCCGAGGTGTGGAAGCGTAGACGTGCCAAGGAGAAGAAATTGTGGAACATCACCAGAGGATGCACGGCTTGAAATCCTGCCGTGGTTGTAACCGTGGTACACACTTGGCACGGATGAAGACTTGTTGATTTATGGCACAAAGAAATGCACGGTTGGAAATCTAGCCAGCGGGTGAGTAGCCGTGGTACACATTGGGCCGGCGAAGAAGACTTGAAGAAATGCATAGAGGATGGCATGGCTTGACCCTGGCCGTGTGGTGGGCGTGCCAGGCAGACGAATCTTCACTTCTCGAATCTACTAGGAAAAGGAAAGATATTTTCGTATCTTGCTATCAAAAGATCACATGCTATTCTCCATAACAATAAAAATAGAACAAACCCAGAGGAGTTTGGAGAACTTTTGAATCTTTGCATCATGAAGAACCTTGGATCATCCTGGAGCAGAAGCAGGCACCCGGTTCAATCAGTCTTACTTTTATTTTCGTTTGTTGATGAACATGGGTAGCTAAGCTACTTTTCTAGCACAAAGGGTGATAGAAGCCATTTTATACTCAATCTATATAGTATAAATTGTGTTAAATTATATTGATTTTAAGAAATCATAAGAAATGTATCTTTAATTCTATCATCGTGATAAATCGTTAAATGAGTAACAAAGGATGCTAATTCAAGTATTTTAGAGAAGTCATCTACAACTTGGATCAAGACAAGAATTACAACCAACCGGAAGGAAGCACGGTTTTAGGCACGGCCAAGGTTCAAACCGAGTTCATACACTGGACAAAGAAAGACCGAAAATGTGGACTTTGCCCGAAGGAGATACACGACTTAGGAACGGCCATGGTGGAAGCCTGGGGAGCAATCGTTGCTTGTAGCCGTGTGTAAAGCTAGACGTGCCGAGGAGAAGAAATTGTGGAACATCAACCAGAGGATAGCACGGCTTGAAATCTGGCCCGTGGGGTGTAACCGTGTACACACTGGGCACGGATGAAGACTTGTTGATTAGGCATCAGAGGAGAATAAGGCACGGTTAGAAATCTAGCCGTGGTGAGCCGTGGTACACATTGGGCGCCGGATGAAGACTTATAAGAATATGCACAGGAAGGATGGCACGGTTTTGACCACGACCGGTGGTGGGGCTGCCATGGTAGAACTAATCTTCACTTCCTCGAAATCTACTTGGAAAAGGAAAGATATTTTCGTATCTTGCGTAGCAAAAGATCAAATGCTATCTCCCAAACAAAATAAATAGACAAACCCTAGAGAGTTTTGGAGAACTTTTTGAATCTTTGCATCTTGAAGAACCTTGGATCATCTTGAGGTAAGCAGGCACCCGGGTTCATCATTCTTTACTTTTCATTGTCGTTTTGTTGATGAACATGAGTAGCTAAGCTACTTTTCCATAGCCAAAGGGTGATAGAGGCCATTTTATACTCAATCTTTCTAGTATAAATTTGTGTTAATTATTATTGATTATAGTAGAAATCATAAAAGGAAATGGTACTTTAATCTATCATCGTGATAAATCAGGTTAAATGGAGTCAAGGATGCTAATTCAAGTATTTTAGAGAAGTCATCTACAACTTGCTATCAAGACAAGGAATTACACCACCGAGGAAAGCACGGTTTTGTGGCACGAAGTCCTAGTGTTTCAAACCCTGTTACACTACTGGACAAGAAGACAGAAATGCTGGACTTTGAACAGAGAAGACATGGCTTTAGGACACCGGCCGTGTGGAAGCCGTGGGAGAAACCGTGCTTTGGAGCCGTGGCGGAAGCTAGACCGTGCCGAGGAGAACAAATTTGTGAACACAACCAGATGAAGGCACGGCTGAATCTAGCCCGTGGGTGTAACACGTGGTAACACAGGGCATCGGATGAAACTTTGTTGATTATGCACAGAATAAGGTCAGCGGTTGTAAATCAAGCCGTGGGTTGAGCCGTTGTACACACTGGGCGCGGATGAAGACTTGAAGAGATTGCACAATGATTGGGGCAACGGTTTGACCCACGACCGTGTGTGGGGCGTGCCCAGGCAGACGAATCTTCGTGGGACTTCTCGAAAATCTACTTGGAAAAGGAAAGAAATGTTTCGATCTTGCCATAGCAAAAATCACATGCTATCTCCCTAACAATATAAATAGAACAAACCCTAGAGAGTTTGGAGAACTTTGAATCTTGCATCTTGAAAACGCTTGGATTTACTTGAGGCAAGAGCAGCATCCGTTGTTCTCATGTCTTTTACTTTTTATTTTCGTTTTGATGATGAACATGGAGTATAAAGCAACTTTCTACCAAAGGGGTGGATAGAGCCATTGTTATACCAATCATTATAGTATCAATTGTGTTAAATTTTTAATTGATTTTATAGAAATCATAAGGAAATGGTACTTTAATTCTATCATTGTGATAAATCAATGTTAAATGGAGTCAAGGAGTGCTAATTCACGTATTTTAGAGAAGTCCATCAACAACTTGGATCAAGACAAGGAATTACAACCACCGGGAGGAAGCACGGTTTGAGGGCAACGACCAAGGTTCAAACCGTGTTACACACTGGACAAGAACACACGGAAATGTGGACTTTGAACAGAGAGAGACAACGGCTTAGACACTGCCGTGGTGGAAGCCGCCGTCGAGAATCCGTGCTTAGGAGCCGTGGTGAGCTAGACGTTGCAAAGGAGAAGAAATCGTGGACATCAACCAATGAAGGCACGACTTGAAAACCTATGCCGTGTGGTGTAACCGTGGTACACACTGGGCGACTGATGAGAACTTGTTGATTATGCATAGATAAGGCACCAGTTGGAAATCTATCCGTGGGTGAGCCGTGGTACACACTGTGGCGCGTATGAAGACTTAAGATTATGCACAAATGAAGGCACGGCTTGAAATCAGCCGAGGTGGTAACCGTGGTCACACTTGGGCGTCGGATGAAGACTTGAAGAAATATGCACAGAGGATGGCACTAAGCTTTGACCCCACGACCGTGTGGTGGGGCGTGCCAGGCAGACAAATCTCACTTCACGAAATCTACTTGGAACAGGAAAGATATTTTCGTATCTTGCTAGCGAAAAGATCACATGCTATCCATCTAATAATATAAATAAGAGCCAACCCTAAAGGGTTAGAAGGAACTTTTTTGAATCTTTGAATCTGGAATCACCTTGGAGACAAGAGGAACGAAGAGCAAAGCAGGCAAATCCGGTTCATTATGTTTTTTATTTTTTTTTTCGTTTTATTGAATGAACATGAGTAGCTAGCTACTGTTCTAGCCAAAGGTCATTATGATTTAATTTCTCCCACCGAATTGGAGGCCTAATTGGACTTGTATTTATTCTATTCTTTGCTTTCGGTATTCTAAAATCTCTGATCGTTTTGTCATTATTAATCATTGTTGATTGGATATGAACAAGAGCTCTTTTACTCAATTAGCAAGTAATAATTTGTCAACTAGCACACGTCAAATCCTAATTGTTTGATTGTTCTAGTCTTGAGTGACGCAATAACATTTGTTATAAAAGATATGATCCAATATGTTTATGGAGGTATGTGATCATGTTTAAATAGTTATCTTATTAATCTACTGGCATGAATTGGTGGTCTCTCTAGATCAAAATGCTATTGATGAGATTAATCCGAAGCGCTTGTCCTAAGGGTTGTTTTAATCAAAAAGACAAATAATTCAAAGCGCTTCTCTGAGTTTATCGGGAAGTAAGGTGAGATAGGTTGTTAGAGCTTGTTAATAACCATAACCAGTTTATCTTATAATTAAGAAAAGAAAACATTCGCATCGATGATCAATTCATAGAATTAAACTATCTTGATTCCTTTGGCTAGCTTTTATTAATATATATTTTCTTAACTTGTTTACTTTATTTTGATTCATGACAAACCCCCCCATTTTTTCTTTCCCTTTTATCTCCTTGAATAGAAAAAAGTTTAAAAACCTATCTCTGTGGATTCGAACCCTACTCACCACTAAATGCAGATCATATAATTGCCTAGGATAGTTTTATTTTTGTGGATTCGACACTCGATCAAATTTTGGCGTCGTTTCCGGGGATTGTGTCAATTTATTTCTATTCTTGTATGACTACGTTCTCTCAGACAGGTGAACAAACTTATAATCCGGAGATTGAGAAGACTCTAAGAGGCTGCGACAAGAAGCAAGATCATCCCTCCAGACCGAACTTAGTATCTTACTTGTCCTATTCATCCCTTAATTCTGAAAAAGATACGACATGGCAAATCTCGAAGAGAACTTAAGGGAGTTGGCTGCACCGAAGTAATCAACAACCACTGTTATATTGACTCTCCCCGAACTAGCTGTGAATTCGAATTGAAATCCTGGGTTAATACATTGCTACCCACACTTTCATGGGTCCTTGAGAATGAAGATACCTCATAAAAGCAATTGAAAGAGTCCATATAGTTGTGTTTCAAGTATGAGGCCGCAAGGATAACCGACCGATTCAAAAACAAGTACGTGCTTTTTTCTTCATTTTCTTTAACGTACTAAAGCAAAAGATTGGTTGTTTTTATTTACCCTCCAGGTTTCTATCCACCACTTGGACAGATATGGTAAGACTTTTTGTGGGCATGACACAGCACCTCCTTTCCCTTCCAGACTAAGCATAATCCAAGAATGAAGCCTGAAGAAAAAGAGATTCTGACACTTTTCTCGCAAAGTTGAGGTAAAACATTCCCTTGCTGGATGACAATTAGCAAGTACCAGACGTTATCTAAATTTCAAAAGAATGTGCACAAATAAAAGAAAACTGAAAGGTAAAAGAGAAGATTATGTAGGTGAAATGATTCGGTTATTCTTCAAAAGAAGAAAAGTTTCTTCGGGTGTTGAGGGAGTACAAAGAAGCCATTGGGTGGTCCATAGCTGATACAAAGACCAAGCCCCCCACCTGCATGCACAAGATTTGATGAAGATAATTGCAACCTTCAGGAAAGTTCAGCGTCGTTTAATCCACCTATGATGAGGTATTTTTTAAAAAAAAAATTTTAAAATTCTTGATGCAGAAAGAATTAAACCAATTTCCGACAGCAAATGGGTAAGTCCGATCCAAGTTTCCCAAAGAAATGGGTTAAATGGATTGAAAACTCCGATGGGGATTTTAAATTTCCCACCGGGGTTTAGAATGATGGAGGGTTTGTGTTTATTAAAAGAGTAAAAGCCAAAATCGGAAGGACCACTTCCCTTTTCCTTTTCTGGGTCAAAAGCTGAAAAAGTTTTGGGGGCCATTCTCACTATTGTTGTCTTGATGTTATTCAGGGTTTTTATCAAATTTCCCGTGGCACCGAAGATCAAGAAGAAGACCACTTTCACTTGTCCATTCGGACTTTTGGGGTACGAAGGATGCCTTTTTGGCTCTGCAATGCCCCAGCCCATTCCAAAGATGTATGTTTTTTTTTATTTTCAAATTAAAATGGAGAAATTATAGAAGTTTTTCATGGGTGACTTACTGCTAGGTAATTCTTTTAAATTTATGTTTGAAATAACCTTACAAAAGTGCTTCAAAGAAAGTATTTGATAAGATCCTGTTGAATTTATGAAAAATGTCAAATTTGTGGTTAAAAAAAGTCTCATTTTAGGCCATATTGTATCTTCTAAGGGCTTTTAAGGGCGATAAAGCAAGGGAAACGATTAAAATTACCTTACCCTTAAGTGTACCGGGGAAAATTTGGGCTTTTCTGGATGAGGATTCTAAATCGACGCTTCCAAAGATTTCTCTAAATTACTCAACCCCTAGTCGATGCTACAAAAAAAGGTGCATTTGGTTCGATGAGCACAAGAACGCTTTTGACACATTTAGGGACAAGTTAACTTTTTGCTCCAAATTTATCCAAAAAAACCCGACTGACCCTTCCTTTTAATCATGTGTGAGCGAGCAAATATGCAGTTTTGGGGTATTTCTTTTTCCAAAGAGTTGGGAGAGCTTCTCATGGCCTTTTTTTTTTTTTTTTAGGGTTCCAGAACTTTTGGGTAAAGCTCAATGCAACTATTCCACAACGGAAAAAAAAACCTTCTGTTTTTTGCATTAGAAAAATTCAGATCCCTATTTACTTGGGACTAAGGGAATTGTTTACCTGATCATGCAGCTTTAAAAACCGCTCGGAAGAAGAGGTAAACCAAGACTTAAATCGATGGATACTCCCCTCTTACAAGAGTTCGATCTGGAGATACGTATAGGAAAGGCCTAAAGAAAACTTATTTGCCGACCACCTCTTTCGATTCCTATCATAAAGGGGTCCACACAAATAAAGATGTTTTTTTCAATAGTACTCTTTCTTTTTTAAAAGAAAATTTCCGTGGTAGCTGAATTGTAAATTTATTTGTTACAAACACACTAATGATTTGTCTGGGGTTTTAAAAAGATAAATTTAAAAAAGTGATGCTAAGTAAAATGTATGGATGATCCATATTGGAAACATTGGGGCTGTCAAATCATTAGAAGGTGTATTTCTCAAACATTTTCCTTCTTTTTTGCAATTTTGTCACTCATATGCATTGGTGGACATTTGGCCCAAAAGAGGACAGCTCAAAAGGTTAGGGTGGGTTTTTTTTTGGCCTACATTTTTTCCCGGACTCTTTTATTTTTTGGGTAAGTCTTGTAACGATTCAAAAGATTGGGAACTTGGGACGTAGAGATCAAATGCCACTTACCCCAATTCTTGCTTGTGAAATATTTGATATATGGGGTATTTGACTTTATGGGAAATTTCCTCCTTCTTTCGGTAATGTTTACATCCTTCTTGCTGGGGTTTTTAAATGTTTCAAAAAGGGGTGGAAGCCAAAGCGATTTCGAACTAATAAATGCTAAAGTTGTTTGTGGATTTTGTTAAATCTCATATTTTTTGCTAGGTTCGGGACACCAAAGGCTCTTATTCAGTAACGAAAGCACACACTTTGTATTAGGATATGGACCCCCTACTAAAAAAATACAGGGCACTCATCGCTCTTCCACCGCATACCACCCTCAAACCAATGGATTGGCAGAAGTCTCAAATCGAGAAATCAAGTCTATTCTGGAAAAAACACGTCAATCCAAGCAGGAAGGACTGGAGCACAAGACTTGCGGATGCATTATGGGCCTACCCGAACAGCTTACAAAGACCCCTATAGGTATGTCTCCTTACCGTTTAATATTTGGCAAACCATGTCATCTCCCTGTGGAGCTGGAACATGGGGCTATTGGGCTGTAAAACAATGTAACATGCGAATGGATGCGGCAGGTGAACACAGAAAACTTCAATTACAAAGAACTTGAGGAGATTCGAAGAGAAACTTATAGAGAGTACTAAAATCTACAAGGAAAAAACAAAGGATTTTCATGATCAAATGATTTCCCGAAAGAATTTTTCTGTAGGTCAAAAAGTATTACTTTAAACCATTCTCGATTGAAATTGTTTCCTGGCAAACTACAATCACCGGTGGATTGGTCCTTTTGTTATCACTAACATATTTTCACATGGTGCAGTTGAGATCGCAAGCCTTGAAACTAGTAAGACCTTCAAAGTCAATGGTCATTCGCTTGAAACTTTTTATGAAGGATTTCAAGTATGTAATATTGAAGAAACCAGTTTAAACTCACCCCGAGTATTGTGATTGATGACAGGAACGTCTAGCCAAAGACGTTAAAGAAAAGCGCTTCATGGGGCAAACCCATGTCAAAAAAAAAAACAGGAAAAAAAGTTTTGTTTCGCTTTAGTTTTGGTTTGTTTTAGTTTTGTTTTGATTTTAGTGCAGTTTTTGAACTCTTTGGATCAACTGCAGCAAGGACACATAATCAAATGACACTTTCCAGAGCTTAAGGGGAGAACTCCAATACTAGGGAAGTACCAGCATTTCCTTTCTATTATTCTTTAATGTTCCTTGTGTTGTTAATTCCTCTTTCATTGTACTGAATTAGAAAACAGTGAGGACACTATTCAAGCTAAGTGTAGGGGAGAGGATAATAAATTATAGAGAATAGAGAATTGATCCATACTTTGAATGTTTGTCCTTAAGCAATTTTAAGCCAAATTTTTTCAAATTTATCATGAAATCTAGAGATTGTACTAAATGTTATAATAAGCATCTACACAATGTGAAATTGACTAGTTCAAATGCTTTACTCACCCCTGCTGTGATTAGAATACATGGTTAAAATTAAGTAGTGAAATCTTTAAGAAACAAATTTAACTTATATTTAGCTTTAGAATTGGAAGTCTAAGAGTAAGTCGAGTCCCTTAGTGAAAAATAAACAAGTTTACTTGTAGGTTATATTAGCTACTGTATACTCTTTGAAGTTGTTTGTAAAGCAATCATAACACTTAAAAAAAAAAAAATCAAGCATAGCCATTACTCCATGATTCAACTAATTGAGTTAAGAGTATTCAAACTTGAATGTTAGAGTGAGGAAGAGTCCATAGGGGTATCTCAAAACCCGGTCACTTAAGTGATGAGCTCGGGATGTTGCCGACTTAACGAACTCACTATAACGATAAGGTGCGAAAAAGGCAAAAGTTCATGACAACAAAATGGACTTTTCATGAAAAAAAACAAAATTAGGGGAAATTTTTTTGAATGACTCATACAATTCAGCACAACCCTTATCAAATTTCTTTAGTATCCCCTTCCCCACACTTAGATTGAGACATTGTCCCCAATGTCTTTATCATTCAAGAACGTAATGAGAAATAAAGAGGTAAAAAGAAAAAATAAAAAGAAAAGGAACTGAGACTTCCCGGGATTAAACAGGTGATGGACCAATTGCATAGCTAGCAGAATGTCAATCATCTATATCGATGAAGTTCGCCAAGGAAAGTTATGAGACCAGTTGGATTCGTGGGATAGCACCTAGATCAGCAAAGTTCAACATAACAAAAACGAAAGGTAAAAGATTAAATAGAGATCAGTCATTATTACAGTCATCCAACAAGAAAGAGTCTAGCTCAATAGAAAGAGCTCCTCGAATATGCAGAATAAAATAGGTAACTGAAAGTCATTCATTATTCCGAACTAGTCTCCTCATCTTCATCATCTTCATCATCTGTTTCATCCTCTTCATCATCACTTTTCTCACCCTTGGCAATGGTTGGTTACACTTCCTCAGTGATTTCCTCAATATCCTCTTCACTTTCTCCCTCACTTTCTCCTTCATTTTCCTTGTCTTTATCGTCGTTGGCCTCAACTTCCTCTTTAGCTTTAGAGGAAGAGGCATAAGTGGGCAAACTAGCTTGCCCCGCTGGGAAGCACTTAGCCAGCGACTGGAAAGCGTGAACTACAAAATTTCCTAAATTTTTCTTGTTTCTTTTTCATCCCTTGTAGTTGAACTTTCATCTCACCTTGGGTCTTCTCAATGGATGCCAAGCGGTCAAGCACCCGCTCCGATATAGGAATAGAACACTCACCAGGTGAAGACAAGGAAGGAGCAGCTTTGGAGGATTGTGCAGAAGGAGGCGGCCTGCTAGAAGTGCGAGAAGTTCCTGTGGTTTTTTTCACTCCCCACTTAGCAAACGGGCCATAAGATATTCTTTCCTGATTGCACTTGGCGGCCTCTTGATGAGATCCGTGACGAGAGTCGAGTCGGAAGAAGGAATGTGGATCCTCTTGATGTGCCAAGGAGAAGAAATTGTGGAACATCAGCCAGAGGATGGCACGACTTGAAATCTGGCCGTGGGTGTAACCGTGGTACACACTGGGCACGGATGAAGACTTGTTGATTATGCACAGAATAAGGCACGGTTGGAAATCTAGACGTGGGTAGAGCCGTGGTACACATTGGGCACGGATGAAGACTTGAAGAATATGCATAGAGGATGGCATGGCTTGACCCATGGCCGTGTGGTGGGGCATGCCAGGCAGACGAATCTTCACTTCTAGAAATCTACTTGGAAAAGGAAAGATATTTTCGTATCTTGCTAGCAAAAGATCACATGCTATCTCCCTAACAATATAAATAGAACAAACCCTAGAGAGTTTGGAGAACTTTTGAATCTTTACATCTTGAAGAACCTTGGATCATCTTGGAGGCAGAGCAGGCAACCGGGTTCATCATGTCTTTACTTTTTATTTTCGTTTTGTTGATGAACATGAGTAGCTAAGCTACTTTTCTAGCCAAAGGGTGATAGAGCCATTTTATACTCAATCTTTATAGTATAAATTGTGTTAAATTATTATTGATTTTATAGAAATCATAAGGAAATGGTACTTTAATTCTATCATCGTGATAAATCAGGTTAAATGGAGTCAAGGATGCTAATTCAAGTATTTTAGAGAAGTCATCTACAACTTGGATCAAGACAAGGAATTACACCATCGGAGGAAGCACGGTTTGAGGCACGACCAAGGTTCAAACCCTGTTACACACTGGACAAGAAGACGGAAATGTGGACTTTGAACAGAGAGAGACACGGCTTAGGACACGGCCGTGGTGGAAGCCGTGGGAGAAATCGTGCTTGGAGCCGTGGTGGAAGCTAGACGTGCCAAGGAGAAGAAATTGGGGAACATCAGCCAGAGGATGGCACGGCTTGAAATCTGGCCGTGGGTGTAACAGTGGTACACACTGGGCACGGATGAAGACTTGTTGATTATGCACAGAATAAGGCACGGTTGGAAATCTAGTCGTGGGTGGAGCCGTGGTACACATTGGGCGCGGATGAAGACTTGAAGAATATGCATAGAGGATGGCATGGCTTGACCCATAGCCGTGTGGTGGGGCGTGCCAGGCAGACGAATCTTCACTTCTCGAAATCTACTTGGAAAAGGAAAGATATTTTCGTATCTTGCTAGCAAAAGATCACATGCTATCTCCCTAACAATATAAATAGAACAAACCCTAGAGAGTTTGGAGAACTTTTGGATCTTTGCATCTTGAAGAACCTTGGATCATCTTGGAGGCAGAGCAGGCAACCGGGTTCATCATGTCTTTACTTTTTATTTTCGTTTTGTTGATGAACATGGGTAGCTAAGCTACTTTTCTAGCCAAAGGGTGATAGAGCCATTTTATACTCAATCTTTATAGTATAAATTGTGTTAAATTATTATTGATTTTATAGAAATCATAAGGAAATGGTACTTTAATTCTATCATCGTGATAAATCAGGTTAAATGGAGTCAAGGATGCTAATTCAAGTATTTTAGAGAAGTCATCTACAACTTGGATCAAGACAAGGAATTACACCATCGGAGGAAGCACGGTTTGAGGCACGACCAAGGTTCAAACCCTGTTACACACTGGACAAGAAGACGGAAATGTGGACTTTGAACAGAGAGAGACACGGCTTAGGACACGGCCGTGGTGGAAGCCGTGGGAGAAATCGTGCTTGGAGCCGTGGTGGAAGCTAGACGTGCCAAGGAGAAGAAATTGGGGAACATCAGCCAGAGGATGGCACGGCTTGAAATCTGGCCGTGGGTGTAACAGTGGTACACACTGGGCACGGATGAAGACTTGTTGATTATGCACAGAATAAGGCACGGTTGGAAATCTAGTCGTGGGTGGAGCCGTGGTACACATTGGGCGCGGATGAAGACTTGAAGAATATGCATAGAGGATGGCATGGCTTGACCCATAGCCGTGTGGTGGGGCGTGCCAGGCAGACGAATCTTCACTTCTCGAAATCTACTTGGAAAAGGAAAGAATTTTCGTATTTTGCTAGAAAAAGATCACATGCTACCATTAAAAATATAAATAACCCAACCCCTAGAGGGTTAGAAGGAAATTTTTTTGAATTTTTGAATCTGGAATCCCTTGGAACAAAAAGGGAACAAGGGGCAGAGCAGGCAATGGGGTTCTTTATGTTTTATTTTATTTTTCGTTTTATTATAACATGATAGAACTACTTTTCTACCCAAAAGGGTATGATCTTAATTCTCCACAAATTTGTGGGGTTCTAATTGATTTGTATTTATTCTTTTCTTTGCTTTGGGGTATTCATATATCTTCTGATCGTTTTTTCATTATTTCTTTGTTGATTGGGTAAAAAGTTTTTTACTAAATTAGCAATTAATAATTGTAAACTAGCACTCAAATCCGTATTGTTTGATTTTTTCTAGTCTTGGACGCAAAAACATTTTTGGGGTTATAAAAGAGATGATCGAATTCATTTTTATGGAGGTGTGTGATCATTTTTTAAATAGTTTTTTTTTTAAAATTACGGGCTAATTGGGGTCTCTCTAGATCATAATGATTGATGGGTTAAATCCTAACGTTGCTGGGGTTGTTTAACAAAAAGAGAAAATTCAAAGGCTTCTCTGATTTTAAACGAGGAATAAGGGAGATGGGTTTGTTAGAGTTTTTTAATAACCAAACCATTTAAAAAAAATTTAAGAAAAAACATTTGCTCGAGATAAATTTCCCAGAATTAAACTACTTGTTTCCTTTGGCTGGGCTTTTTTAAATTTCCCGATTTTTTAACTTTTTTTACTTATTTTTTTCACAGACAAACCCCCCCCCCATTTTTTTTTTTCCCTTTTATTCTCCTTGAATAAAATAATTTTAACCAATTTTTTGGGGATTCGACCTATCACCATTATGCTCTAAATTCTTATTTTTTTTTGGGGTTTGACACTCATAAAATTTTTGGCGCCGTTCCGGTTTGGGAAAATTTTTTTATTCTTGTATGATGTTCTTCTCGAAGTGAAAATTATAATCCGAGTTTTAGAAGATCTAAAGGGGCTGCACAAGAAGTAGACCCCCCCAGACGAATTATATCGGATTTTTGATTATCCCTTAATTTAAAAAAGGGACGGCAGGGAAAATCTCAAAGGGGCCCTTAAGGGATTGGTGCACCGGATGTGAATCAACAACCATTTTTATATCACTATCCAACTATTGAATTCAATTAAAATTTGGTTAATACATTTGCTACCCCCCTTTCATGGTCTTGAGAATGAAGATCCTCAAAAGATTTGAAAGATTTCCCATATATGTGTTTTAGTATGAGGCCGCAAGGAAAAACCCGATGCAAAAAACTACGGCTTTCCCATTTTTTTTAAAGTGCTAAAGCTAAAAGGGGTTTGTTTATTTCCCTCCAGGCTTCCCATTGGGACGATATGGGGAAAAAAACTTTTTTGGGACTTTCTTCCCGCATAACCCAGGTATAAAAGAGAAATTTGTGTTAAAACAAAGGGACCCGAGACACTTAGGTTTGGGGAGAGGTTAAAGCAATTTTGAAGGCCCACAATAAAAATTTGAAAAACCCTTTCCAAAACTTCTACGGGGCCCCTATTCCGATGGAAAGAAGAATGGATGCTGAAAGGGGGAGGCCCAAATAACCCCCCGGTCAAACGGGATTGATCCCCTTTTGGGCTGCCAATTGCAAAAATTTGGGGTATGGGCCCATGATACACTTCAAGGAGGAAAAAGAGGTAAGTGTGTCAACCCTTGAACACAAAATTTTTTCAACCCCCTTTTGTATCCCGCTAGCCAAAACACCAGGTGAAGGCTTGGGGAATTTGCGCTATCCAATCACCCGACCAACGTGCCCACATTGCAAGAGACGATCAAAACAGCCAATGCTGTGGGCGGATTCCAGGATAGCCACAAGGAAATATGATCCCTTTTCAAATATTTACAACCGGATGGAGGGATCCCCCAAATTTCAGTAGGGCAAAAACCCCCAAAAAATTTCCCAACAATCCCCCCAAGCCATAAACCCAATATCACAGGCTCCTTCATTCAGGTATACCCCTTGGGGAAAATTTTAAAATCACTCCGAAATCAAAACAATTTCGGATGAAAAAGCAGGCACCAAAAATTTGGAAAATCAGGAAAGTCAATTGCTTCTTCTATAAATAGGTTGGAAACTCAAGGTAAGTTCCCTTCTCAAACCATACAAATCCAAAAAAAGTGCAATGAAAATTTCCTTGAGAAGGGAAAAAAATTGCGGGAAAAAAAGGGAAGGTCCCCGAATAATCCGGGAAAGAACGAGAAAGAACTCCAACTCCAAGCCACAAAAAATCAGATAAAGGCCCCCCCTAATTGAACCCCCAAAGTCATGAAACAGCACCTTTTCCCTTTTCCAACTAGAAAACCCAAGAATGAAGCTAAGAAAAAGAGTTTCTTGAAAATTTTCGAAAATTTGAGGAAAACTTTCCCCCTTGCGGGGATCAATTAACAAGTCCTTTTATTAAATTTCAAAAAGAATTTGCACTAATAAAAGAAAGCTAAAAGTAAGGGAAAGATTAGTGGGTGAGAAGTTGGGTTTTTCTTCAAAAAAAGCTTCCCCCCAAAATTTTAAAAGATCCAGATTTTTACTTTTCCCTTTGAAAAATAGGTACCTTTGGAATCACTAAACATTTGATTTAGGCGCTTCAAAAATGTTATCCTTTGTTGTTTAAAATTTTTAAAATTTTGGGCCCCCCTAAGGAAACAAGGTTATTTTCAACTTGCTGTAGGTCCAATTTTTACCCTGAGGGTTCTAGAAGAGTTTTAGTACAAGTTAAGGGTTTTTTTCCCCGAATTTTTACGGTTTGCATGGAAAATTATTTCTCGTAATTCATCGTGAATTATTGGGAGCCCTTTTCTTAAGACATTAAACAAAAATCGATGTACATAGGGAAAACCTCACGTGGAATTTGATGGTGAAGTGATTAAATTTAACATTTATGATGCGGGAAATATCTTAGTGACATCTCACCCTTTTTTGTTGTTGATGTTTTTTGACCCTTTCCGGCCTTTGTTTTTGATAGATATGATGAGTTAAAAGTTGTATTAATAAGAGTCTTACGTTTTCATGCATTGAAAACTTTTAAAGGGGAGACGTTTGTAATACCTTTGATTTGCGGACAAGTTTTGGATTTAATAAAAAAAAAAACCTATCGGGTAGATGTGTCCTACATTCATTACCCCTTCTAACACAAAATTCTTCCTTCTATTTGCAGACCGAAGCTAGAATTAAAACCCCTCCCGAACATCAAAAAATTATTTTCTTAGGAAAGGGGGGACTTTTTCTGTGATTTCCCCAAAAAGCTAATACTTTAAAAAAAAAAATTTGCTTCGGGTGTTGAGGGATACAAAAAAAGCCTTTGGGGTGGTCCAACTTTAAAAGGACTAAGCCCCCCCACCATGCACAAATTTTGGGAAAGATAATTGAAAACCCTTTCAAGGGAAAAGTTCAGCATCTTTTTAATCCACCATATGGGGGATTAGAAAAAATTTTGAAATTTCTTGATGCAGGATGATCTATCAATTTTCCCGACACAAATGGGTAAGTGATCCAATTTTCCCCCAAAAAAAATAGGCTTAATTGATTAAAAAACTCTGATGGTGAGTAATTCCTACTGGGGTTCAGAAGGGAGGGGAGGTTTTTTGTTATTACAGAAGTTAAAAAGCTCAACTCGAAGGACCACTTCCCCTTCCTTTTTTTATCAGAGTTGAACTTTTTCGGGCCCTTCTACTATTGTTGTCTTGATGGTTTTTTCATTTTCATCAAATTAGTGGCACCCCAAGATCAAGAGAAACCCTTTCATTGTCCCTTTGGTACTTTTTCGATCGAAGGAGCCTTTTGGCCTGCAATGCCCACCCCATTCCAAGATGTATGGTTAATATTTTTCAAAATTTTTGGAGAAAATTAAGAAATTTTTCATGGATACTTTCTGCATGGTAATCTTTTGATTCATGTTTACTAACCCACAAAGTGCTTCAAAGTGTATAGATAAGAAACTATGTTGAATTTTGAAAAAAGTCACTTTGGTGAATGAGTCTCATTTTTTGGCCATATTTTATCTTCTAAGGGCTTGAATCATAAAGCAAGGTAGAACGATTAAATCTTTACCCACCCTTAAGTGTAGGGGGAAAATCGGCTTTTCTTGGAGTGCAGGATTCTATCCCACGCTTCATCAAGGATTTCTCCAAATATCAACCCCTATGTCGATTCACAAAAAAAGTGACATTTGGGTTCGATGAGCCACAAGAATGCTTTTTTAACTTTAGGGACATTAATTTGCCCAACATCCAAAAACCCGACTGGGCCCCCTTTCCCCTTGAAAACTTTTGATGCGAGCAACTATCTTTTGGGGCAGTTTTGGGGCCAAAAAGTTTGGGGGAGCTTTTCCCGCCATTTATTAGCTTCCCAAAATTTGGATAATGCTCAAAGCAACTATTCCCCAAAGGAAAAAGAACCTTGGGGTGTTTTTTCATTTGAAAAATTCAGACATATTTACTTTTGGTACAAAAGGGAATTTTTTTACTCTGATCAGCAGCTTTAAAAACCTGCTCCGAAGAAGGGGGGGAAACCCAAAACTTATTGATGGAATCCTCTTTCAAAATTCGATCTGGAGAATTATAAAACTAGAAAAATTAGTTGCCGCCACCCCTTGAATTCTACAGTGAAGGGTCCACCAAAATTTAAAAATTTTCCCCTAGAGTACTCTTTTCTATTTAAAAACAATTCCCTGGTTTGGAAATTTTCAATTATTTGGTTTCAAAAACACTACAAGTGTTTTTAGGGCTTAAAAAGATAAAAATTTAAAAGTGATGCTAAGTATTATGTATGGGATGATCCTATTTGTGGAAAATTTTGATCAAATATTAGAAGGGGTATTTCTCAAGCGAATTCCTTCTGCTTGCAATTTTGTCACTCAATTTTTGTGGTGGACATTTTTGGCCCCAAGAACACCAAATATTTTTTTTTTTTTTCCAATTTTTCACCTTATTTTTTAATTTAAAATTCAAAAATTTTAATTAAATAAATCAAATCCACTTACCCCCTTTTTTTTAAAAATTATAAAAAGGGGGATTACTTATGGGGCCCCTTTTCTCTTCTTTCGGTAATTTTTTTAAAAAACCTTTTTTCTTGGATTATTTTCAAAATTAACCAAACACTGAATTTTAAAATCAAAAATTTTTGGATTTTGTTAAACTTATTTTTGTAGGGTTGGACACCAAAAGGGTCTTATCAGTGATCAGCACAACTTTTGTAATAGGATAGGGACACTCACTAAAAAAAAACAGGGGCACTCATCGCATTCCACCCATACCCCCTCAAAACCCAAAGGATTGGGGAAAATCCAAACGGAAATCAAGCTATTTGGAAAAAACCTCAAACCCGCAGGAAAAGGGCTGGGCACAAACTTGAGATGCATTAGGGGCCAACCAACACTTACAAGACCCCCAAGGGTTTTCTCCTTTCCCTTAATATTGGCAAAACCCTGTCACTCCCGTGGGCGGAAAAAGGGCGTATTTTGGGGTGTAAAACAATGTAACATTCGAATGGGTGCGGTAGGTAACACAGAAACTTCAATTACAAGAACTTGAGGGGAAATTTAAAAGAAGCTTTTGAAGACAAAAAACTACAAGAAAAACAAGGATTTTTATGATCAAATATTTCCGAAAAAAATTTTTCTGTAGGCAAAAATTTATTTTCCATTCTCGATTGAAATTGTTTCCTGGGAAACACAATCCTGGATTGGTCCTTTTTTATCACTACATATTTTCACTGGTCAGTTGGATCGCAAGCCTTGAAAAAGTAAGACCTTTAAAGTCAATGGTAACGCTTGAAAAACCTTTTTGAAGGATTTCAAGTATGTAATATTGAAGAAACCCGTTTAACTCACCCCGAGTATTGTGATTGATACAGGAAAGTCTAGCCAAAGACGTTAAAAAAAGCGCTTCATGGGGGGCAACCCATGTCAAAAAAAAAAAAAAAAAGGAAAAAAAAATTTTGTTTTTATTTTAGTGCAGTTTTTTTAACTCTTTAGATCAAAGCAGCAAGGACACTAATCAAATGACACTTTCTAGAGCTTTAAAGGGGAAATCCAATCTAGGGAATACCACATTTCCTTTTATTATTCTTTAAGTTCCTTGTGTTGTTTTTTCCCTTTTTATTTTACTAATTAAAACAGTGAGGACATATTCAAGCAAGTTGGGGGGAGGGATAAAAAATTTTAGAATAGGAATTTATCCATATTTTAAGTTTGCCTTAACAATTTTTAAACCAAATTTTTTCAAAATTTTTCATGAAATCTAGAGATTGTATAAATGTTTTAATAAGCTCTACATAAAGTGAAATTGACTAGTTCCCAAATGCTTTACGCACCCATGCTGTATTAGAAAACATGGTTAAAAATTTAAATATGAAAAACTTTAAGAAAAAAATTTAACTTAATTTAGCTTTTTTTGAAATTTGGAAGTCTAAAAGAAGTCGAGTCCCCCAATGAAAAATAAACAATTTTCTTTTGGGGTTTTATTAGCTACTGTATACTCTTTGAAGTTTTTGTAAAGCAATCAAACACTTTAAAAAAAAAAAAACAAACATGCCATTACTCCAAGATTCAAAAATAGTTAAAAGATTCAAACTTTAATGTTAAGTGAGGGAAAAGTCCCTAGGGTATCTCAAAAACCCGTCACTTTTAAATATGAGCTCGAGATGTTGCCGACTTAATGAATCATATAACGATAAAGGGCGAAAGGGCAAAAGTTCATGAAATGAAGCGGGCAAAAAACCCCTCAAAACATGCTTGAATAAATCAAAAGAACATGAATGTAAACATTTATTAAAAAAACAAGACTAAAAAGGGGGAAAATCTATGGGGAAAAAGTTGTACTATAGCTTTTACTTTATGTTTCAAAAGGGTTTATGTTTTCTAAGTCCAATGGTTTTTTAAATTGGTGTTTTTCCTTAGTGGATTAATTTTTTACTTTTTGGGAAAAAAAATTCTTTTGTAAACATGAGGGTTTTAATTTGTTTTTTTAGATTTATTGAATTTGGGCCATAGTAATTTTTATCACAGGAAACCTTTGGTTGAATAGTAAGATTAAAACTACAATCTGAATTAAAATGAAAAAGCTTGGGAAAGATAAAAGAAAGTTTGTATAATCTATGACAATTTCTCAATTATTTATGCAATTGCTTTAGTCAAGCAAGAGTTAAGTTTGGGGGGAATTTTATAGAGCCATTTTATACCAATCTTTTAGTATAAATTTGTTAAATTATTATTTTATTTTATAGAAAACATAAGGGGAATGGTACTTTAATTTTACATGGATAAATAGGTTAAATGGAGTCAAGGATGCTAATTCAAGTATTTTAAGAATATCACAATTTGGGTCAAACAAGGAATTACCCCCCGGGGGAAACACGGTTTGGGCCGGCCAAGGTTAAACTGGTTAACATGGCAAAAGACGGAAAATGGGGGCTTTGAAAAAGGGGAAAACCCGGGTTTGGGGGGACGCCGTGGTGGAAGGGGGGAGAAACCGTGTTTGGAGGTGGGAAGCAGACGTCCAAAGGAAAAAATTTGGGAACTCAACCAATGAAGGCCAAAAATCACCCCTGGGGGTAACCTGGTACAAAGGGGCACGGGAAATTGTTGTTTAACCAGAATAAGGCACGGTTGGAAATTAGCCGTGGGGGCGGGGTAAACGGGGGGCAGATAAGATTTGAAGTTAGCAAGAGCAGGAAACGGCTTAAAAAAGCCGTGGGGGTAAGGAACATGGGGCGGATGAAACTTGAAAATATGCCAAGGTGGCACAGCTTCCCCCCCGTGTGGTGGGGTCCCGGGGGAACAAATCTTCATTCCCAAAAATTATTGGAAAAGGAAAAATATTTTGTTTCTTGCTAGCAAAAGATCAATCTACCATCTAATAATATAAATAGAGCCAACCCTAGGGGTTGAAGGAACTTTTAATTTTAATTTGGGAAACCCCTTTGGGACAAGAAGAACGGGGCAAGGGGGAATGGGTTCTTAGTTTTTTTTTTTTTTTCGTTTTTTTTGATGAACATGATAGCAACTATTTTCTAGCCAAAGGGCTAAGCTTAATTTCCCGAATTGGAGGTCAAATTGATTTGTTTTTATTCTTTTCTTTTTTCGGGTATTATATATTTTTTATCTTTTTGTCTTTATTATCTTTTTTGATTCGTATAATGACTTTTTACTCTTTTTCAATTAAATATTGTCAATACACTCAAACCTAATTTTTTGATTGTTTAGCTTAGTGACGCAATAACTGTTTGTTTATAAAAGAGTATCGAATTCTGTTAGGGAGGGTGTGATCATTTTTAAATGGGGTTTTTCTTTTAATCTACTGGCATGAATTGGGGTCTCTCTAACTAAATTGAAAATTTTAAAACCCAAAGCGCGTTAGGTTTTTTAATCAAAAGGAAATAATTAAAGCTTTTGTCTGAGGTTTCGAGGAAGTAAGGAGGATGGGTTTTTGAGCTTTTTAAATAACCTAACCTTTTATCTAAAATTAAGAATAAAAAATTTTTGCACGAGATCAATTCCTAGAATTAAACTTTTTGATTCCTTTTTGGCTAGGCTTTTTTTAAATCCGATTTTTTAAACTTTTTTCTTTATTTTGTTCCAACAAAACCCCCCCCATTTTTTTTTTCCTTTTATTCCCCTTTAAAAAAATAATTTTAACCAATCTCGTGGATTCGCCCCACCACCACTATAGAAAATCAAAATTCCTAGGGTTTTTTATTTTTTTGGGGTTCGACCCAAAAAGGAAAGATGTTTAATTCTCCACAATTGTGGGGTCTAATTGATTGTATTTTTTTATTTTTTGTTTGGGTTTCATTATCTTCTTCGTTTTGTCTTATTATCTTTTTTGTTTGGAAAAATAGAGCTCTTCACTCAATTGCAATTAATTATTGTCAACTAGCAGTAAAACCGAAATTTTTTTTGATTGTTCTAGCTTGTGACGCAAAACATTTTGGCTATAAAGGAGATATCAATTCTGTTAGGAGGTTAGATCATTTTTAAAAGGTTACTTAAAATTTACAGAGAATTGGGGTCTTAATTTTAACGCTATTGTTTTAAACCCAAGCCTTGTTTGGGTTTTTAACAAAAGAGAAATAATTAAAAACGCTTCTCTGGGGTTTTCGAGGAAGAAAGGAGAATAGGGTTTTTAGAGTTGTTAATAACCTAACCCAGTTTATCTGGAAAAGAATGGAACATTGCATTGATAAATTTCCTTTTTAAACTATCTTGTTCCCTTTTTGGCAGGCTTTTTTTAATATCCGATTTTTTTACCTTTTTTTACTTTATTTTGTTTTACAAAAAAACCCCCCCATTTTTTTTTCCCCCTTTTATTCTCCTTGAATAAAATAATTTAACCAATCTCTGGGGTTTCGCCCTACTACCACTATATGAAAACATATAATTGTCTAGGAGTAGGTTTTATTTTTTTGGATTCGACACCCCCATGATCAATTAAGTAGCATAAAGAAAAGATTTCCCCCTTTCCAAAGGGGAAAATGATCCCCAGGCTATTAGAGTGGGAGAAAAAGGTGGAGATGGTGTTTGATTGTCAAACTATGTGGGGGAAAAAAAGTAAAACTTGCTGCCATTTATTTTCGGATTATGCTTGTGTGGTGGGGTCAACTAATGTTGAATAGGAGAAGGAGTGGCGAGCCACGTATTGAGTCTTGGGAAAGATGAAAAGAGTGATGAAGAAGCGGTTTGTGCCTGCGTATTACTATCGTGAATTGCACAACAAGTTGCAAACTCTGAGGCAGGGAACCCGGGAAGTGTAGATGATATTTCAAGGAGATGGAAGTCACTATGGTTCGGGCGAATGTAGAGGAGGATAGAGAGGCTACAATGGCTAGGTTTCTTGCTGGTTTAATAGAGAAACCCAAAAATGTGGTTGAATTGCAGATTATGTAGAATTGGAGGATATGGTTCACATGGCTATAAAGGCTGAGAAACCACACAAGAGGAAAGGTAGTAGTAATGCACGGTTTCCACGGGGGTAAGGGTTTATCCACTTGGAAGACTAACCAATGGAAGGAAAGAAGAAAAGCCTTTACCCACCAAACCAAAAGGGGAGCTGAGGTAAGCGGGTTCTACTCCGGGTTAACCAAGGTACCCTGATTCGTCTACTTCTAGAAATCGTGACATTAGATGTTTTAAATGCCAAGGTGGGAGGCCGTATTGCTAGTCAATGTCCAAAATAGGCATGTAATGATTTTGCGTGATGATGGAGAGTATAGACTGAGGGGGATAGTAAAGAAGATGATATGCCTCCATTAGAGGATGTTTAGTGATGATGAGGAGCCTGCAATGGGAAGGTTTGTGGTAGTAGTGAAGCGAGCATTGAATGTGCAGGTGAAGGAAGAAGAGGAGGTGCAAAGAGAGAATAAATTTCATACTAGATGTTATCTAGGAGATGACATTTGTAGTTTGTTTCATTGATGGGGGATTTTGAAACCAATGTAGTGAGAAAATTTTATTGTTGAGTGGCTGGGGCTCAAAATGTTAGACACCCTAGTCCATATAAATTGCAGTGGTTGAATGATAGTGGAGAGACTAAGGTGAGTAAGCAAGCATTGGGATTGGTTTCCGCATTGGTAGGTATGAGGAGAGGTTTTTATGTGTTTGTAGGCCAATGCAAGCATGTCATGTGTTGTTGGGGAGGCCGTGGCAATTTGATAGGAAGGTTGTTCATGATGGCTTTTCTAACAAGTATACGCTTGTTCACCAAGGGAAAAGCTTTAATCTTAAACCGTTAACACCTAAGCAGGTATATGAGGACTAGTTGCAGCTACAACAGTCTTTTGCAAAACAAAAGGTGAGTAAAAAGTAGATGGAGAGTGAGAGAGCAAAAGACAATGAGAAAGAAAAGGAATATAAAAGTCAAGATCAAAGGAAAAGAGAGGAAGGGTTTGGGAAAGAGTGTGGAGGCTAAGTTGAAGGGGATCAACTTTAGTGGTGAGTGAAAAGGAGAGGGCAGCCTTGCAAAAGGAGAGTTGTGTGGCCAGAGCGAGTGTAGTAAGGAGAGCGTTAGTGATGAGGCAACCTATGTTGTTGCTGGTTTTTAAAGAAAACATGTTTGACTACTAACGAACTATCAAACTCTTTACCTAGTGTGGTTGTGTCCCTTGTGCAGGGACTTTGAAGATGTTTCCCTGAGGAGATTCCAAAAGGATTACCACCTATTCGTGGTATTGACCACCAGATTGACCTTGTCCTGGAGTATCGATTCCAAACAAGCCAGCTTAAGGAACAATCCAGAGGAGACAAAGGAACTCCAAAGGCGGGTCGATGAATTAATGGAGAAGGGGTACGTGAGGGAAAGCATGAGTCCATGTGCGTGCTTGTGATTTTGGTGCCTAAGAAGGTTTGGGTCATGGAGAATGTGTGTTGACTGTCGCGCTATCAACAAAAATTACGGTAAAGTATCGTCATCCCATTCCTCGCTTAGATGACTTCTTAGATGGGTTTTTATGAGTCTAGTGTCATTCTGCAGAGCCTTGGATAGACATTTCCATAGATTTTGTGTTAGGATTACCTAGGTCTAGGCATGGTCGAGATTCTATTTTTGTGGTTTTTAGAAAGGTTTCTAAAATGGTTCATTTCATTCCTTGTCATAAAACTGATGATGCTATACACTTGTTGATTTGTTCTTTAGAGAGGTAGTGCGTCCGCATGGTATACTTAGGAGCATTGTTAGTGATCGGGATGTAAAAATTTCGAGTCATTTTTGGAGAGTATTGTGGGAAAAATTAGGAACTAAGTTATTGTTTTCTACTACTTGTCATCCACAGACTGATGGTCAAACTGAGGTAGTAAATCAAACTTTATCTACCTTTTTGAGGGTTGTAATTAAAAAGAATATTAAAAGTTGGGAGGATTGTTTGCCGCAGTTGAATTTGCTTATAACCGTACAGTGCATTCTACTACTAAATTTACTCCTTTTGAGATTGTATATGGTTTTAATCCACTAACTCCTTTGGATTTATCACCTTTGCTTGTTTCTGAGTATGTTAATTTGGGGTGGCAAAAAGAAGGCTGAATTTTGTTAAACAGATCCTGAGAAGGCAAGGCTAAACATTGAGCGAAGAATAGAGCAGTATGTGAAACAAGCCAACAAGGGTCGTCGACAAGCTATCTTTGAACTTGGAGATTGGGTTTAGGTTCACATGCGCAAAGAGTGGTTTCCCCTGCAGCGTCGATCAAAACTACTTCCTAAAGGCGATGGACTATTTCAAGTTCTTGAGCGCATCAAGATAATGCATACAAGATGATTTGTCTGGTGAGTATCAAGTAAGTGCCGCATTTAATGTTACTGATTTGAGTCCTTTTGATGTAGGTGATGATTGAGGACAAATCCTTTTCAAGAGGAGGGGAATGTGAGTCCATGATGAAGTCGAGTGGAAAAGGAATGTGGTCCTCTTGAATGCCGCCTGGACTGATCACAAAAGTCAAGCGAAACGACTCAAGGAAAACACTTAAGGGGGTTTATAAAGGAGTCCCCGAAGCCGGGGAAAGGAAAATTAAACAATCATGAAGTTGGAACGGGTTGGAACAAACCCTGGGAAACCCCTTCTCTTGTACAAGTCACACCCACACGGGATGAAGAGGGGTGTATTTTCAAGGCACGGTCATGTAAAAATCTCAAAAAGCATAGAATAAACACGGGCCCGACACACGGCTAAAAGGCACGGCTGTGTATGGAGTCAAACAAATCCACAGAAAGATACACAATAGAAGACACGACGTGTATGTTGCTAAATTTGCACAGAAAAGTACATGGCCAAAGTAACGGTCGTGTACTCCCCGACGCTGGCCTTTTGTGTTGTTTTGTTATTTTTCGCACTTATTGAAGTGACGTCGTTTTGGGCTTGTTTTTTTAAAAAATTGTAACCCTATAAAGGCCCTGGGGTTTTTAGAATAGAGATGAACATACACTTAAACATAAATCATTTTTGGGAGGCTCCTCTCTTGGTTCTTTAAAAATAACTAGAACTTATGGGATTTTATTTCCTGGCGTTAACCCGACTTATCAATCGGTCTTTCACCCCGATTGTGGCGTCTAACATTATACCAAGGTTCTTGTTTCGCTTTAGACAACGGTCTGGTTTCCACTTTAGGTGTTTGGGCATCGAAAGGTAAGAATTTCCGAACGTTTTGGTTTTTGGGTTTCGTCACGGGTTGGTGTGGTTCCTATACTCTGGCGCAGGGTTTTGGGAAAATATCCATGCTCTTCACAAAATGAGTGATGAAGCTCCCCACAATAAATCCCCTTAAAACGGGAGTCATTGCCTGTCTCCATAATAAAAGGCCAACTCTAACCCGATTTTAATTTGATATCCGGGGGAGATGCTGTAAAGATGGGAGATTTCAAAGTTATTACAACTCCCTTACTATTTTGGGGCTCAAATTGTTTTTGGGCAAGAGCCAAGAAAGCTTTAAAAAAATCACCTTAATTAGAGGGGCCTTGGAGCTGGATGGAAAGTACTCTTGAGTCGGGTTTCCGGTCAATCCTCCCGTATACCTGATTGTTAACTTTGGGAAAGGGCCAACGACATTGTAAATCTTGAAACTCGGTGTCCAGGTAAAAGCTTCAGTGTAGAAGCCTATGAGAGAACAGAACTGGTGGATAGTGATTTTGGGCCATTCCCCATACACTTAAAACTGAAAGGTTGTCCCATCCTTTTTCAATTTCGTCTTTTTATCTCAAGTGGATAGGAAAATCAAGAGTAACACCCATAAGCTGGTTCTTGTTTGTGAACAGGACCTCCCCTGGCCGGTGGCAAGGATCTCCTTCATTGGTTAACAAATCCATACCCTTCCAGCATGCCCCAATCCCAAATATTGGTGTGCCCAAACGGTTTCTGTGAGAGAATTTCAAACTGTTCTTGCTCCATAAATCCTGAAAACTTGGGGGGGGGGGGGGGAGTGGAGGAGAACTACCCATCTCGTTCCTTTGCAGGGGGGGGTCTTCTTCTTTTAGTAAACTTTGGTTTAACTGCACAAAAAATCTTTGTGACCATCTGAATCAATCACAATGGTCCAAAAAAGGTTAGGGTTCTTAAATTTCACAAAAAAAATGATAGGACTTGCAATTGGGTTTCCCAAACAAGGGGAAGATAGCACAGTTGAGATACACAACCAAGGTACCGACCGTGTATAGTTTTTGTATTTGCCCATCTAATACATGCACAAATTACCATAGGAACGCCCAAAAAACAGGGTCTTGTGGCTTTAGTATTTATTAACTACCTTCCTAAAGGCTAAAAACTAACTACAACACACCCAAAGCATCATCAAACATAAAGTTCGAATCTTTTTTTCTAAAAAGCTATGCATAGTTAGTTATAAAAAAAGAAATGGGCCCCATACTTTGGTTTTTAAGAAAAGATCGAAAAAAAAAACACAACAAATTGTTCTAAAACCCACAAAAACAAAGCCCAAATATTCATGTTTAAACCCAACTATTGATTCACTTGTTTATAGCCCTCAGAATCAAACATACACGCATTCACGTGGGGTTTAAAAAGTCTCAGATCTATCAACAATCGACTCCAAAATGCAAATCACCCTCATACCATCATCATAGATGCAAGCATGTATGGTGGTCTGAAGAAAACCGAGTAGCAACCGTATTGCAATAAGTATTTAAGAAGAAAAAGAGAGAACTTACTTACCTTGAATCCTTAAACAGAAGAAGTTTGTAGTGTGGAAGGAACAAACCCGTATGGAGGGGTAGAGGGGAGTGAGTTTGGGCAAATAACGAATGGAGAATGGGGCGTGAAATGAAGGTGAAGTGAGGAGGCCCTTTTTTAGTACGAAAAGAAAAAATTTAAAACACAACCAAGTACATGGTCGTGTACTTTGGGCGTGTTCTTTTGGGTTCCTTTATGTGGGGGAAAAAAACACAACGTGTACCCTTTTTGTTATCGTGGGAAGAGCATTCTTAGGTTAGATACATGACCAGGGACACGAGCGTGTTTCTTGTTGTGTATATAGGGGGGGGTTCTGTGGGTCATAACACGACCAGTACACAGTGTGTCCTTTTTGATATAGAGGGAGCATTCTTGTGTCAAAAAAGACCAGGGTTTCCAGCGGT